>JAJHUR010099634.1:0-18078 GCA_027495735.1 Lutjanus campechanus | reverse complement strand
CTTTCTACCATATTCTGCTAATAGATCCCCTAAATCTTACACACTGGACCTTTAACTGACATACTGTTATATGAGAGTGGTAACTCTAAACAAGAAGCCAAGTAAGCTTATTTCCCAAAATGTCAAACTATTCCTTGATTCTCATCTTTTAGCTAAAACATAAATGATGAGGCTAAATGCTCAAACTTGCATCCTCCCTCTGCAGTGCTGAGTTGAAAAGCACAATTAGGTGGCCCATTACTGATGCAGTTAGCACAGTCAGTTATCTGTACCCCCCAATGAATAGACAAAGAGAAAACTAAAAACCCATTTTTGAAATGCTGTCTCCACAAAAATCAATTCCCTGTGGTTAAAGTTATGTTTGAGGGGAGGGAAGAAGCAACCCAAAAACATGTTTTATTGCAGCAACGACAATTAACTGTATGTAAACAAGTCGAGAGAGAAAAAAATCTGGGAAAATAGAGGAAAATAAGAGAATCTGAAAACATTTCATAGCCTGCAGCCTCTCACATCCTATCATTATCTGCATTTTTCCTCCACCGTAATTAAGTTTTTTCTTTATTGCTTATGGGAAGAGGGATAGGCTATAAGGATGTTTTGAGCATGATTAAAGTTGCACATAATGACGTGAAGATTCAGTTTGGATGTTGGATTTTTTTTTGTCTGTGAAAAACATTCCTTTTAATCCTTTGATGGTGACAGAATGAGTTCCTCTGGGCTTTAGATCTTTGCTAAACTTTCACACATGATAAAATAAAACCCTCTGTTCCTCCTGTCTTCCATCTTATGTAAAAAAAAAAAAAAAAATCTGCTGATATGTTTCTGAACATGTGGGATCTCCATAAGTTTGAGTCATTTTATGTGCTGCCGACCAGACCCATGCCCGCCCATTAAAGTAATTTGTGGGTTAGAATGCAACTGTAATGTTAAAAACAAAAGTGCACAGCAATCGACGTTGTGCTTAGTCACAGGCAGTTTTTTGCTTTTTCGTCCTCTTTACTGTAGTGCAACAGAAAGGATGTTGTTGACAACATCTGTGTAACGATACAGGGAGGGGTCTAAACAATAAGTCTTCTTCATCTGAGTCAAACTCGGGTCACAGCTCTCTAATTGTAGCCAGAGTTACTGAAAACAAACTGAACCTGTGATGTTTTATTTCAGGTTTTTCTTTGAATTGTTTATCTTATTTCTAGTTTTGCTGAAAATGGCAGGCAAATCCCATACACCAACATAACTGCTGCATAAATTTAGGTTAATAATACATAAATTAGCTTACAATAATACTTGCGTTTTTTTCTACAATCCCAGTCTTACCATGTAATAAGCTGTGGGGCTGGCCTGTGGTTTAGGGCGTAGGTTTAAAACAAAATTAAGAAAGAGAAAATTGCGAGAACGGCTTTTCCTTAATTTAGTTGTCCGCCATGCAGGACGAATGAGATCATGAAGAGTCTAATAACAGTGATGTGGACATAATCATTTTAACTTAAGGGTTTATATGAAATATTATCAGCTCGTAAGTGAAGCAAATTAACCATAAAGAAATGAGTCATAGGAACTGAAGAGCCTCATCCGGTATGGGCATTACTTTAAAAAAAAAATCATGCTAAAGAATTTTATATTGTGATCGTTTCCACCTCATTATCCAATTGCACAAGCATTTTCAAAGTCTGCATATTTTCCTGTTCCTGTTTTTACGTCCTGGTCGAAGAAGCTGGTCTAGACATTATCAAATTCCTCTTACATCACTTGCATCATATCTGGACATTCGTGTCCTTCATACCAATTATTTTCAGTCGCCACTCTTTAATTATCATGTAAGACTATAGTACATATTTGCTCCTTTTTCTTTTTTGTTCCATCTGATGGTGACTTCACTGAATGTGTTCAGCATACATCCCCTGAGGTCACCACTCTCACAGCTGCCATGCACAATCACATCACAAAGTTTAACATGCAGACTAACTTCTGGATGAACTGTGTTAAAAGGGGGCTGCCTGAGACGCCGAGACGAGTGTTCTTCCTGCCTGCTTGGCCCGACACCGGCCTCTGATCATATTCGCTCCTCACTGCACTGTAAAAAATTTAACTCTTTTTCTTAAATTAAAAAAGTTAGTGTCCAGGCTGTCTTAAAATTTGAACAACTGCTCAGTCAAACCGATGACAAAAATATTTGATTTTGTTTTACGTTTTCTCAGTTTGATAAGTCAGTTCTTCATTTGACACAAAGAACTTAAAGCTGCAGCTGCTCCTGGTAGAGCTACTTTATTCAAGTTTTGGCACAAAGACAATATGTGAAACTGCTCCCAGTGGATTTATTAAAGTTTAAGTGTAAAAAAGTACTGAATTCAGTACTAACCTTCATATTGGTTCCTAGTGTTTCAGTTATTATGAAAACAAGCAATTTTGACTTATCTTAAAGCCACTACAAAAGACTTTCAAACAGTGTTGATTTTGGAGGCCCCTGTGAACAAAAGTGGTTGTTTGTACACCTTAATATACCATCATCTCCGCACGAAAAGAATCCAACCCGGTGGCAGATACTAAGAAAAACCATAACCTTCTCGCAGATGGTCTGGTTTGTTAATGTGGGTCATATACAGGCATCAGTATTTAACTGAGACTGTTTCATAACCAGTCAAAAAACTCCTTGTTGGAGCTTTAAAATAGCAAACAGCAAATTTTCATCATATGATTTCTTGATTGAACTTTGCACAGTAGATTCATTCAACTCATTATTATAAGTCAAAAGATTTCAAGATAGAAGATCAATGAGTGCTAATGTGTTCTGAAAATAAATACTAGTAGTGTAATTAACATAAATAAATAAAATTTGTGTATTTACATTAAGTTAATGAGAAAAGATTAATTGATTCCACTAAATTCCTGTGTAATTTTTTACAGTATGAGGACACACCTACAGTTTACTTTCCAGTAGATTTACAGAAACTTCCCACCCTCCTCCAGGATTGTTTGTTGAAAGAAGTTGCTCAACCTTTCAGAACACTTAGAGAAACCTTTACAGCATAAATCTATATTATCAGATCGGCTGAAAAAGAATCTGGCCCCTGTGGTTGCTTGCCGACCACCAGAAAATTGTATTTACTACTACACTTAGCGCGACTTTAACCTTGACCAACGCAACGCCGAGCACGGTGGTTTTGAGCCAAAAGTGCACAAGGGCGGAGGCAGGTTTGGGATTAGTCGACCACATAATCAGCACAGCCCCTCTGCGTACCCTACCTGGAAGCCATCTTACTGGCAACCCCTGAAAGTGTTCCCCCATAAAGTCGTGTTGACAGACGCTGAAAACGGCGAGACGGACCAAAAAGTAAATAAGTACCTCCAAAAACGTTTACAGCCCTAATCAAGTCCAGAGCGTTCCTTCTATCCAATATGCCTTCAGAGTTTTATAAATAGATATTATACTCAGCTAAATTGGAGACAGGATTTCGCTGCTCTGTGGCTGTCATGAGTTTTCTATTATTTGCTTTCACTTCAGAATATTGAAACTCTTAATATCTGGTTACAGATTTCAGCCCAGTCCTCATGTTTTGGCGTCACTCAGGGGCCTCACACTCAGCAGGCTTTTGAATAGGCTCCAATCAGGCATGTTAATTTAAGAGAGGAGAAAAAAATCTTCACCATATGACTTTGTTATTAATAAATTCACCAGAGGCCAGCCATGTGTTCTGTCAAATTTATAGCCTTTTTCTTTTTTGAGCTACTGTATAGCGCCTTTTTTATTTGTCAGTGGTTCTTAGCTTGAAATTCAAGTTTTATACCCTGTGAAGGTCTCATTTTGATGCACTTAAAGTGTCCTTGTCTCACACTGTGCAAGCGTCTCTCCGAGAACTTGTAGAACAAACCAGACCACCTCCCAGAATCCTCCAAAATAACCTCGCTACAACTGTGGTGAGGCATGGCGCATTTCTCACACACAAGCCCTCACTTCCATTCATGCAGCGCAATAAGCCAAACATATAAAACCATTCCCACCCTAATAAACCGGGCCCTTTTTCTCTGCCACAAAGGGAGCTGGCTCCCAAGAGCGTAACACTCTAAAAAAAAACGGACCCCTTGTATAAAACAGCCTGCAGGGAACACGAGGGCCCTTCCAAGAGGAGGGAAATGTGGTGACAGACACTGAGCCAAGGATATGACCCACCACGCAGGTCCAATCACAGCTGCTATAAACCAGGTACCCCACCTGATGCAAACACTGCCAATATGTCAGCATCGGAAAACTCTGTAAAGTTTATACAATTCGGCTTCACGGGGGGAAAGTCCAGTGCTTTTTTTGGAGCTTGCTGCTTTTAAAAAAGTGTAAAACTGCCTCTGAAATGCAGCTTTCTGATTAAATAGTGGTGCTGCTGTGTGAGGGTTAGCAGGTGTAGCCTCATTGTGGTTATTATCAGTGAACTGCAGCAGCTCTGTGAGTCTGCATCAGATTAACGCCTCGCTGACGCAAAACTCTCCATCTCTTTCTCTTTCTCTCTCTCACAACATAGTAACTGTCACACTATTAGCTTTTTTCTTGATGCAGACCTGGACGCCATGAGATCCCTGCTCTGTCTGTCTGGCTGCCTATTCTTTGTGTGACTCGGTGTGCATGTGTCATATGTTTTTTACGTGTTTATGTGTGTGTGTGTGTGTGTCTCCCTGAGCTTCAGCGGAGGACTGAGGTTTCTGAGGTGAGGCGTCCTCTCGCTTCTCACGCGAAGTGCATCTGATGTTGCACATCACATGCTTACATGTGTTCTCTCTCTGCACTGTGAGATTGGCTGAAATGAGTTACCAATATAACACCTACAGTACAGCCTGTCTGTGTTTGTATTGAGCTGATATTTGTTTTAGTGCTGATCGCTCTCTCTTTTTTTTTTAAATCTCAAATAAAATGACAGGTTAACACAACTCAGAGAGATGTTAAATATCTGAATCATTTTATTCTGAGGAGAAATTTTGTTTTTAGTAATTCAGGAACTTTAATGGGACATTTCATCCCAAAGCCAAATCTACATATTGTTCCACTTACATTTAGTGCTATTTATCCATCTAGAATGTTTTTGTGTGAGTTGAAGAAGTTTGGAAAGATCAGCTGTAGAGATGCCAAATATAAAAGTAGATGGCACTTAGCTTGTGATCCCCAAAGTGCCAAAAAACAATACATTTAAAAAATTCAAAAGCAATGTCCCTTTCCAGAACTCATGGCCCAGATATTCAAGATAATCCACAGACCTTTCTGTGAGCGATTTCATGTAGGAACTACTTTGTTTCTAACTTATAAAGAAGAGGTCACGGGAGTAGCATGTGTCTCTTTTGCTCCTCTCCAGTGGCTCTTTGCAGCTTTGACAAAAATATGGAAATGAATGACTATTTTTTCAGCGTTTTAGTTTTAATTTCATTTTACATTCTCAGATTGGAAAAATGTTTGCCAAAATATACCAAATCTTCAAGAATAATTCAATATTTTGTGTGTATTTAATGTGTGTCATAGCCTATATCTACAGCCTTTCCCTCTAAATTTTACAAATTGAGCTAGTTATGGATGCCAAAAAGTCTCAGAGAACAATAGAGGATTTAATAACCGAGTTGGGACTCCAACCAAAAATGGCTCTTTTGATTGTAAAGGTTGCCCACCCCTGGTATAAAGAAAGTAATTCTTATATTAAACTGGGCACAAGAAGGTCTCTGTCTTTTTTCCAGAAATCATGAACCAATTTCTCAAGATAATCCATTGTTGTTGAATTTTTCAAATTTATTTTTTGGCACTTTGAGCACCACAAGCCATGTGCCATCTAGTTCCATTATATTTGAATGAAGGCAGACATATCTTTGGCTGATATCTCCAAAACTCATTCAATGGATAAATAGCACTACAGACCAGAGGAAAAATATATATTTTTAATTTTGGGGTGAACTGTCCAATTAATGCATGTTTTTTCTTTTTCTTCTTTTGTGTGTGTGTCATTTTTGAAATGAGTGAGTGACCCCCAACTTCAGCCTTGATGATTACAGTGTTTCCATGAGCTTCATGTCACACAGTATTAAAGCCTGAGCTTGGGGAGCCAGACTTTTAACAGTCTCCTTGATTCTCTGTAAGCATTCCTCTTAATTTCAGTTTGATTTGAGTCGAAAAAAGAGAACTTGCCAAATTGCTTTGCCTGTGTAATGCAAGTTGTTAAACTAACCGCTGGGGTATTTTGCTTACATGAGGTAGTCCCAATCTGAAATGCTTTCAGATTGAACCAGGGGATTTAATGACTCTTGGCCTTTGTTCTCTCGCAGTTCGGTTTCAGTCTCCTGACAGAACGAATTGTAAAAGGATATTGCATATTCACTAATGATTTCCAACGGATGATTACAGCTTTAAACGCTTGTCTCTCTTTCCCCCTCTTGACCTACTGTCTCACTTCCTGTCTCACCACTCCGGTCGGGTTCAAAATCAAAATCAGGCACTTGAAAAGAACATTACGACAGAAGTTAAAATGTCTCAAAGGCCTCATGGACGGCATGCGTGAAACCTGAAGTCGGAGACACTGATGTGTAAACAGTGAGGAGATAAAGAGATGCAGATCCAGCGGCTACAGAGAAGAAAAGAGGGGGAAAGGCCTGAGCCTTGTCAGGAGGAAACTATAAATGCCTGAGTGTCTGTAGAAGCTGTGAGAACACTGGAACATCATCCGCTGTCACTGCGGTTCCACTGAGGAGGATATCAGAGGATTGTTCTCATGTGAGACACAGATGTCCTGAGTGTGTGTTTAACTGTCTGTGTCTCACTCTGTGTGTGTGTGTGTGAGAGAGAGAGAGAGGCTCCAGAGATTTTAAGATATATTCTGTAAACAATTAGGAGCTGGTAGTGCTTCTCCTGTGGCTGTCTCTAATTAACACTGCAATGAGGCCTTAATTGGGAAGGAGATTTTGTTTTTTTCTGCTGCCTTTCGGTGGCTGTCTCGGTGGTCGTGTGACAGAGAAGAGTGGGAACAACTGAGGCCCCTGGCCACCATCAGATTAACAGCTTTGTCAAGACTACTTCATGTTTGTTTTCAGGAGGTTTGCCTGCAGAGATGTTCTGATACAATTGTTTGTACCCAATAGTGGTTCTGATACCTCAACTTTGTGTTTCGGCCAATACAGGGTATCAAAACTCAGTCAAAAGGAGCTTTCAATTTCAGTAATCGAAATCAAAGTCAGAAACACTGTCAGTATTTTTTTTCTCTTTCTACCTCATACCCACCTCCACTTATGGTACCAAGGTTACCGTCCATTATATCGCACTTGATACCATGAACAGTGTCTTTTTAAGAAGAAATGTAAGTGACAGTTGTCAGGGCATAAAACCAATGATCTGTTGATTTTCACAAATCAAGACTCGACAGTCTGTTCTGATTGCATAAAAAATTTAATTCTTTAAATTTAGATTTTATGCATCTGTTGGTGTCTTTATAATATGGTAGTTTTCCTGAAATTGGATAGAAGAAAAAAGAGCAATATGTCACCTTGCTTACAGCATCGCAGTATATTGAATCAGAACCTCTGTATCGTGATACGTATCATATTGTCAAAGTCCTGCCAATACACAGTCCTTTGTTTATTGGTGTTTTTTCTGTTTTTTTGGCAAAATAAATTATACTCAGAATAGAGTGCAGGGAGGTGCAGAAAGAGTCTCTAACCATAACTGTAAATGATTTAAGAGCATACAGTATGTAGGTTCAAGAGACGCTGCATGATTTACACAATATTATCAAATGTCTATTGTTAATATGATAAAATGTCCTTTTTTAAATATCACGGTTATTGTCAATACTGGTATATCGCAACACTAACCCTGTATGGATGTGATCTGATTGCTGTCATTGTTGTAAGGCCTGGCTCAGCTTGAAAGCTTTGTGAAACATTAAAAAATACATACAGAGAATGAATACCATACTATAGGATTTTGCCAACCCTGGTTAGGGATGATGGTAATAATTGATTCTTAAATGCATCATGATTCTCTCTTGAAAGATTATGAATCGATGCAGAAACTCAGAAATTTAAAACCCAATTTGTACTTTGTGTTACAGGTTGCACGTTCCTTACAGCTGAACCAATTGGATGGGGAAACGTAACAGACGTAAAACTGTGGGTAATGTTTACGTTCTAGACCAGACTACTTCTTGAGTTTTGGTGAGGATAGCTGAGCGTGAGCAACTGCATCCCCTGGCTTAAAAGCTTAATAATTTGATGCATCGAGATGCTTCGATAATCGTTTTAAAATCGCATCGTAGCTCTCTGAATCAGAATCAAAACATGAGGTGCTAAGAATTCCCATTGCGAATAGGGGATGCTGCTGGGAAGTAGCAGGGCCCCATTTCAGGGCTAATAATTTACGTTGCATTGGATCAGTGCATAGACTCGCATAAATGCTGACACCCAATACTGCATACCGATAACGGAAAGTTCGATTCGCTATCACTTACATGAGTAATCTCAAAAAGTGTTCTAGTCAAAATCAGGTAAGAGTTTCTTCTTCTTCTCTACACTTGAAGAGCCTCACTGTTTGCAAGTAAAAGCCGTCTGATTGGAATTACCATGGCAACAAATGGCTTCTTCATTGAGGCTGGTGTTTAGCGTCGCCAAGTATAGTGCACTCACCTCACCACACAGACCAAAAGTACCTCCTGGAAGTAAAGCGGAGTGAGAGCGCCTAATATGTTTTCTTTTTTTTTTCTTTGCTCTTTTATTGTATTGCCGTGTTCCAGTAAAGGGCCCAGTCACATGGAGCCTGCGAGCTCGTATTCTTACAGTGAGAGCGCCGAGTTTCACTTGATAATGAATGTCTGTGGTGAGAATCCCATTATGGCTGCTACTCCATCAAGCTTACAGAAAACACAGGAGGAGCGGCGAGGCGGAGGCATTTAAGGCCCATATCAGTCAACTGGATGAGGGGCTACTGTGCAAAATCAGATCCTCCTTTGTGGAGCTATTACACAATATATTCACGTCAACGCTTTTTTGTCAGAAGTAACAGGTTCTGCACATTCAAAACAACTGGACAGAGGGTTGGATGGAGGTGGGAGGGAAGGAGGAGGGGGGCAGAGGGGAGGATCAGCACTCACCTCTGAGTAGACTGCTGCTGTAGTTGGAGAAGGAGTCAAAGATGCTGTTGGATGCCATGACAGGGAAGCCAGAACGGTGTGGAGCCCTTGCTGCAGTCGATCTCCACCAACCTTATGGAGGAAAAAAGGAGGATTTGAACAGAAGTGCAAGAGAGAGAGAAAGAGAGAAGGAGAAGCAGAGAGGACGAAACTCCTGGAGCTCAGAGCCCGTTTGCAACCAAGAATCTGGGGTTTGTGACTACCACAGGAATCCCAAGCCACAAGCCTGCAGAGAGAGCAGCAGCAGCATGTGCTAGCAGCAGCACCAGGAGACGTTTGAGAGAGGAGAGGGTCAGAGAGAGAAAGAAAATAAGAAATAGAAAGAGAAGGCAGCTCAGAGACAGTGAGAGAAGCAGTTTCACACTGCGTTTGTGTCTCCAGGTGTAGAGGTGGACTCACCAGGGCTGGAGCTGAGAGGGGGCCCGGGGGGTGGTGGTGGCAATGGGCCGCCGTGGAGGGGAGGGCTTGGGTTTGTGGTCCTCTCTGTCACGCAGGGTGGGGGGTGGGGGGGTGAAGGTCTGAGGTTAGCCAGCTAGCCTGTTAGCTTGGTCTGTCTTTCTGTTTTCTCTCCCACGATGGTGGTGGCCTGACTGGAGCGTCAGTGCTAGTAAGAGGCTAAAAGCCACAGTGTATCTGCATCCTCCTCGCCATCCTCCACACACAGACACACACACTCCTCTCCGTGAGTGGTGGAGCCCACGTCACATGTCACGTGAGGTCACCGGGCCTCTCCCTCCCACCCTCGAGTCTCACCCTCTTCCCCCTCCCTCCCTCCCTCCCTGCCTCCTTCTGCTATCGTCTTTTGCTTTTTCTCTGGTTTCTCTGCTTCGGGTTTTTTACTTTCCATGCTTCTCCTTCTCTGACTCGCCATCCTCACTCTCACTTTTCATTGGTCGTCCAAGTTTTGGAAACATTCTATTTTCTTTTGAGTTCAAACCAGGCAGCGGCCTGCGCCACTGTGGCTGAGGTTTGCAGAGAGCGCTAAACCACTGCAGAGGAAGAGCTGGAGAAGCATTAAAAAGTATTAATCTAAACACAAACACAAAGACAGTGATGTGAATCAGACGAAGAGAATAAGAGAATGAGAGGTAACTGTGGCTTCAGCCGCTGCTAGGAGACAGGAAAGTGTCAGTCTAACTGCTGAACAACACTGAGCACGTTGTTCCTCACTGTGTATGTATGTCCTGTGCTACTTTTATGTTTGTCTGACTCACAGCACATCTGTGTTTGTAAGAACCGGTGGTTTTGGGCCTGCAAAACCTCCACCCTCACTTACCACTTGATAGTATCATAATCTTAGTCTCATTAGAAGCAGCACTGCCAGTTGCTCCACTCCACCTTTAGTCCTCCTCTCTTCTCTTTCATTCTCCTCTTTCAGGTTATAGTTACTTTTTTTTTCTTTCTATGACACTTTGTCTATTTTTTTTAATATTTAAAGGTAGTATATGCAGGATTTGTAAGCTGCTGTTTGTAAACACACCAGAAAGATAGTTGATTGTTGAGTCTCATTGCCAGGATGTGAAATACAGACGTTTTGGGTTGGTAAAGCATCCTGAGCACAGCAAAATAATGAGAAAATAAGAAGGCACTGGCTTAGGGCGGGGTCTCTGCAGATGCAGATGCAGCCTTACACTTTTGGTGGATGAGTAAATGCAAATTCTTTTTTTGTTTGTTTGAAAATCCTGCACTTTGCCTTTAATTTTAAGTCTTGTTAATATAAACACTCCCCCTACAACATTGATTTCAGTTCAAATTCACAGATCTTTACTTTAAATCATTTACTTTTACAATATATTTGATTTTTTTACCTTAGATTTCTTGAGTGCACAAAAACAGAAACCTAAGCATTTGTGGTCACATATATAGTCTCTTCCCCCCCTCAGAAAGTGCAAAGTGTTTTAACCTGATTGTGGTTTTCACACTTTTTCATTTTCTAGGTTCATTTTCTACTTGTACAGTAGCAGCCTCACATAAGATGTGTTACCAGTGGTGCTTTTTATTTTTCAGCAGTTTTTATGCAATTTATTTGTTTCTACTGCAATAGTTAGAAAAACAGGAAATGATTCATATTGCTTCAGATTCAAACAGAAATGAACTGACGAGCAGTGTGATAAATTTGCAGTCACACAGAGAGAGAAAGACTAACCGTTTGTTGTGGGACTGCTAACCTGACAATCTCACGGTACTACATGATGTATGTGTGTGTTTCTGCCTGTTTCTGTGTGTTTGAGCACACAAATCACTGGCATTTGCAAACCTGTGGTATCCACACTTCCTCTCTCCTTTCTCCTGTCTCTCAGTGACACACTGACCATGTCTGGCTGTGGGACAGTGGACCCAAACCACTGTCTGGTCACTCATGTGACCCAATTGCTTTCCCTGGAAACCTGTGTGTGTGTGGTGTGTATGTGTGTGAATGAGAACTGTGTCGATTTCACACTGCTTTGTGTATGACTGTCAGCCCACGGTGTCCTCTGCTAATTGCCGGACAAAACTGCTGCATGGACCACAGCATGTGTTTGTATGTGTATATACAGTACCATGTTCTGTGTGTGTGTGTGTGTGTGTGTGTGTGAGAGAGAGAGAGAGAGAGAGAGAGAGAGAGAGCTTTGCCGCTCTTCCTGGTAGCCCGCACTGCCCTGTAAATGAGCAGTTGCCGTTGAGTTAGGCGGCAGCGCGGGCTAAATGACACGGCGTGTCGGCAAGTGTGGCCGAACACTGAGGCCACAGCCGCGGCCCCAGGGCTTTTATCAGTCCGTCCACGCGGCCACTACAGGCCTCTGACTTAACCTCACACACAGCGAGGCTTCCTCTTCTAACACCTCTGTTGCCTCCCGACATGGCCTCGGCCCCGGCCTGCCAGCCCAGGGACAGATTACAGCTCTGTGTCTCCCTGCTGAACAAGAGGTACTGCTGTCACACACACAGGGCCACAGGGAAACACAGCGCTCTGCGAGGACAGGGACACGATGGCTGAGCCTTTGTGATGAAATATATTTTCCTAGATTCCTTAAAAATATCTAGTTGTAAGACATTTGCAACTGTATTTTTGGGCTTTTCCTCAGAGTTCTGGGGCCGTATGACAGAAACTTAAATCTTAAGTTAAGATGGGGAAAGTCCAAGATAGGATTTTTCCCAGTTTGGTATTACATAATTAAATCTTAACAAACTTTAGGAATCCTATCTTATCTTACTTCATCTTATCTTATACTAAGTCCAACATTGCTAATCAACTTGTATGTCTGTTACTTAGCAACTACTTTTCTTATCTCTCTGAGCAAATAAACTTGTGAGCAAAAACAATGACAGGCACTTAACTTCAAGACAGATGAGTCAGAGGTAAAATCTGTAGAGAAATCCAAAGATGTTCATGGGAGAGAAAAGAAAGAGTGTAGGCTAAGATAGCAGAAACAGTCTCCAACATATCTGGCCATTGTGTGAAGGCAATAAAAGAGCAGTTATACAAACAGACTTAGACAACTTAACTCACTCAACTGTTAACAGACACTACCATTAGCTAGTGTTTGCGAAGAAAACTGTTAACTTATGTCAGCTAACAGTATCATTAGCTACTGTTAGATAACCCTACTGTTAACTAATTGATTAGTTAGCTACTGCCACAGGTGGAAAAATCTAAATAAGGAGACTTTCTTAAAAGTTTTGGGCAGTTAAGATGCTTGTGTTACACACATTTCCTATCTTAAGTTAGAACAGGAACATTGACTTACTAACTGTTTATCTGTTATAGTTTTTTTTTCCTAAATCAGGTCAGTAACCTTAATTTCCATGGTTACCAAACAGTTAAGAAAGGATCTGCAAGTTAAAAAGTTTCTGTAAAACAGGCCCTGGTCTGTACTCGTCTGTATTTGTTTAGAAAAGGAGATGCTGGAGCACTGGTTCCACGGTACAGGGGCTTGTGGTTGTTTCAGTTTATATTCATTTTACGTGCATGTATTTGTGCAAGTGAGACATGTTGCTGGTAATAATTCACATTGTTTTGTTTTTCAGATTTCATTTAAGTGTGTAATATATTTTTCTGCTCGCTGTTTTCACAAGGAGGCTGTTTCAGATTATCGTCAGTTTCCTTATTTTTGTCCATTTGTGGTGAGAGACGTTGCCTCTGGATTTTCAATGAGGAATAGAGAAAAGCAAAACAAATATAGGACCATCCCACAGCATTGTGCAAGAAACGGGAATTGGCTCCATTGTAGTGCAGGCCAAGCTTGACATTTGAAGAAAGCGCTGGAGTCCAGGCCTTTTTCTCCGTCCTCTGTGTTTTTTCTTCTTTGTCTAGGTAAACATCTGCTTCATGTTTTGAAATGTATCTCATGGCTTTGCACTGCCCATGACCGTGAGGGGAAAATAGTCTGAAGATCATTGTGGCCGTCTTTCACTCAATTCTTTTTTTCCCCTGCCCAGGCCTTGTTTATCAAGCCCCTGTATTTAAGCTTAATATAACTCCTGTTTTGCTGAGAAAACTGTGGTGGTTTAATCACTGTCAGTGGTCCTACGCCTCTCGGGTGTGGCTCGCGAGAGCAAAAAGGACCCAGTGCGGTCGTGCGTCCAGCTGCAAAGGGGCTTATTTTGTGGTCTAAAAATTGCAGGCTTCCCCATATGTTCCCTATAAACGTGGAATGCAGCGTGGGACTTGAGGAGGCTTTTATAATGAAGTGGCCGTCATTGCATCAAACACCATGGTCCTGCCTGCCTCTAGGATAGGCCATGGGAGCCCATTTTTGGGCCGCATACACGGGGCCAGTGTCCTACCAGCTCACTCACACCTCATACTGGCCATTTTCTTCTAATTATATTACACTGCTCATTCCAAAGACTGATGTCCCTGTCCACTTTTAGTACAGCGTGCCCTGATTTATAACATTACACAGGTTTGATCTGTATAGATTAAAAGAGAGTCCTACTGGAAGTTTTAACTCATATTGAGACACTTTGAGATTTCCTCTGGAAGTTTTCAAGCTAATTCTCAGCATTTTTAGAAGAACCCCAAAAGAGGAAGTTTGCACAAGACAGTGTAAGAAATGAAAATATAAAATGTGTATAAAATCCTGTTGTGTCACATTTTACACTAGAAGGGCACTCTAGTGTGCACGGACTTCGCCAAGGCCAATAATGCAGTCTTCTTTGTTATGCAAATCTGCAAATGCAACCATTACTGTATGTCTGGATAGATTTTCAAAACTATTAAGGCTCCTGCAACATATTATAAGACAAAAAACTATTGGCTCAAATGAAGACAATCTACAAAGATGTTTAGTCAACAACAAAATCTTGCTTATGCCCCCTTTACGTACGAAAATAGATACGTCCATTTCAAACAACGTAATGGTCACTGTCTGCTCCCATGCATCCTAATGTTGGCATGTTTTTAAAGCAATACATCCCCTAGAGGGCGCTGCGGAGAGTCAAAAATTACCCCAAAGGTGAAGTAGAAGGAGAGTCAAAATTCTAGAGGCGGCTGTAATGATTCACCTCTTGAGAGAAAGGCAAAAGTGGAGGCAGCGTTGTAGACGACGGCAGTGGCCTGTGCAGCCATTAAATACTCTGTCTCGCTTATACAGTTAGCTACACTGCTACACTGCCCCACATGACTTCCAGTGGTACTGCATTTTGGCCAAATCTGTAAGCTTTCAGAGAAAGTGCATAAATATGGCCTAAATAAGCTAGATTACAGACAGAAAGCTCCTTCTGTGTCCGTATCGATGTCCATATCTACCATTTAATATATATAAATACAGAATGGGTGAATGTTAAAGCTAATGTGTTGCAAGAAATGATGCTAACCCACAACAACAACAATTTCTTAGATATCTGCTGCTTTTGTGTTTACAGTAATGTTTGAGGTGGCTGTTATGTTTTATTGTACATGAAATAACAGCAGGCCATTCACTTTAATTATGTCAGGTTCGCACATGAACAATGAATTTAGCTCATTTTATCATAGAAACGTGTTACAATTAACCTAACAGACCTAATGTTAAAAGTATTTTAAAACCAAACTGAAAACACACCTCCTTGACGGACATAATGTGGTGTAAAACACATCAGCAGCCAAACAGTTGAAACGGTTATTCTAAAAAGACCTTCCTAAGTTCTTAGAAAGTTGTGTCTGTAGGGAAATTAGGTCACTGTAACCAGCCCAGCTTTAACCTGTGTGTGTGTGTATGTGTGTGTGTGTGTGTGTCCACATGTGTCTGTGCTATTGTTGTCGTTGTAAGTGAGGCACTCCCAGATGCAGTGGTTTCAGCGTGCAGTATCACGGTTGGAAGTGATCACCGGGCCCATTATTTATTTATTGGCTCCAGCAGACATGGAGACTTGACTGTGGTAACCACACAGAGAGGAGGGGAGTGCGCTGTGTCGCCACACACTGAGCAGGCCGTATCCCAGAGTTCCAGAGGAGCGCTACATGTCTACAGTAACCTGCAGCAGGAGCAAGACAGCAGAGAGTCTGTGAGGGGCTGTGACAGGGAGCACTGTTGCTGCAGTGTGCTTGTGTATGTTTAGATAAAGTGCAGATCACTGTGAGGAGCGATGATCAGAGCTAAGCTGTCCGAGGACAGATTAATGCAATGTTGTACCTCTGGTACCTGTTGCAGGTTCCCATGTTTACAGGTACTAAACCCTCCATCCTACCCCCTCCACCAAAGATCTTCCTGTTATTCAGAAACCAACATCCAGCTTCCTTTTACAACAATTTATGGCTGTGTACCTTATGAAACACAGTACAAAATAAATAGATTTTGTCACATCAATCACACCACTGCAGTCTTCAATCATAATGATTTGCATTGAAATTAAGGTATTGAAAGAGGAACAACTAAAGTGAAGTAATCTTTGCCTTTCTGATAAGAATTTATATTTTTCCGTCAAGTAGTGAGAGCTGAAAAGTTGATATACTAAAAATATTTCTCTAGTAATTGTTGTTAGAGTAGATATACTGTGTGACATGAGAGGTACACGTCAATGTTTGATAAAACAGAAGACGCTTTATATATACTATATCTGCATTTATTCTGTGCCACGCACTGTAAAAAGCCGACTTTTAACGCACTACTTGGCTGTGGCATTAAACTCTTCTGCGTTATCTGCAAACAAGTGAATTAGTTGCTCAAAGAATTTGATATTAAATGTCGGTATGAGACCAATCACAAATGCTACAACAAGTTAATGGTTTTTCCTGTGCTGCCCTCAATCACATGCTAGCTCTCTAAATTGGCACCCAGTCATCAAAACCTTGAGAAGTGATTAAAATTGACCAGGGGATCCATTGAGAAGTTTTAGTAATCTGGGATTGACTCTGTTTCCTTTATCTGGATTTTAGGTGCAACACAATTCTGCTTCCAAGTACTGATGATAAGACACAACATGTGTGGCACATCAGCTGCTAAATGTGCATCATATTCAGTTGCTTTTACTTTGAAAATTGAATCAGGAGGATGAGTGATAGAACAAACTAAACACTCCCTCTAGTTTTATTATGTTTTGGTTCTCTGTGCTTATCACATTGTGCCTGTGTGTTTTGTGAACGACTTGTCTTCACCAGAGTGGTAAATTTACACTCAGCTTTGAGGTACACAGAGGCACCACATCATGGCAACAGAGCAGCTGGAGGGTGAAGTGCTGCAGCCTCACATAAAAGCACCCGTAAACCCGAGACCTCAGTTACCCCAAATGCCCCAACGCTTGACACACACACACACACACACACACACACACACACACACACACACACACACACACACACACACACACACACAGCTCATCCCCAGCCAGACCAGAATAGAGCAGACCATAGTCTTGCCACAAACCCAACTGATCCCACTGACCTCAGTGCATCATCAGGATCTTTTGAGCTAACACAGGTGGAATGTTGCAACGTTGCAACGCTGTTTTTCTTTTTCTTGTCACTCTTTGATCATCACCACTGAAATGTAACTCATGAGAAATTGTATTTTCTGCGCAGCTGAGGGTTTCACTTTGCAGAGTTGCAGTTAGTAAGTCAGAGTTCTGTTCTCACTAAGTTTTATTACCTGTGTGTGTCTGTGTGCATGTGTTTGTGTCTATGTGTGTGCACGCACGTATTTCCTGTGGTGCAGACATGGGTTTTGGATGTGACAGACGAGCCGGCATGCATGCTAGTCTGTGTGGGGCAGGATGTTCCTCTACAGCAGATGCACAGTGGTTTACTGAGCGTGTGAGCGTATGTCACTGCACTGCTGCATGAAACAGTCGTATGTCCAGTGTGCACACAAAGGCCTCTCTGCACTTTGTAATAAGTGACATTGAGCTTCAACTCAATTAGAGTAGTTCTGTAGCAATTTAAGATGTAAATGAAGTGCTCAGTTGCCTTAATTACACTGTTGTGCACAACGTACTGAGCTCATTTACATAAACAAAAACTGTACTAGCACAGTGTAAAAATATCCTGTTACAAGCTAAAGCCCTATATTTAGAATGAATGAAAGTACAGAACTATTTTCAGAGAGAGCAGACAACTTACAATGCTGCTATCCAGTGTTGGGAAAGTTCACTTTCTACATGAACTAGTTCAAAGTTCAGTTCACAAATTTTAAAATGAACTAGTTCAGTTCATAATTCAAAATTTTGAACTAAGTTCACAGTTCCAAAAATGAACTAGTTCATAGTTCTTTTTTTTTTCTCAATGTGTTGCTACGAGCTATTATTTTTCAAAATTATAGTCACAGCCCATATAGAACCACAGACAGCAATTATTTTATAAGTTTTAACACTGAAACTATGCATCAAATGTAGGGGTGTGCGATATGATGATATTAGATCTTGAAGGATTAGAACGTGTAGACGATCTGCCAAAATGAGGAGATAGTATAGATCGTCTAGGTCACGTTCTATAAATTGCAGTTCTATGCTGATGCACCGACGCACCAGACATATTACTGACCTG
>JAJHUR010099626.1:0-17118 GCA_027495735.1 Lutjanus campechanus | reverse complement strand
CTCCTCCTGGTCTGCTTCATGAGGACCGACAGTGAAACAGGCGTGTGCGTGTGTGTGTGTGTGCGTGTGTGTGTGAGGCTGTAAACACACACCGACACTGACAGCGATTCACAACTGAGATCACTGTTCAACAGTCCCAACAGAAACATGAGCAGTTCCGTAGATGAAGATCAGCTGTCCGTGTAACACATAAAACATCCTCATCCTCGCTGCGTTCTGGCACGATGCGTGCGTAACATTCAAGTTTAAGAGACATTTAAATCCCATTTGGCTTTTATTTTGAAAAAGAAAAAATCAAAGTGCAAGAATGAGATAAAAGAGGGCAAACTGAAGAATTAAATACACGAAAATCAAAATAAATCTTGGAAGAAAAGAGAGAGAAAATGTGTTATTTCTTAAAATGAAAAGA
The DNA here is from genome assembly GCA_027495735.1 of Lutjanus campechanus. Lineage (NCBI taxonomy): Eukaryota > Metazoa > Chordata > Actinopteri > Lutjaniformes > Lutjanidae > Lutjanus > Lutjanus campechanus. The sequence goes on along the minus strand of JAJHUR010099626.1, from coordinate 16,709 downwards.
TAGGGAAGAAAATATCACAAAAACCAAATACAATGAAGTGGAAATAAATGCAAGAAAAAGCCAAAATATAGACTTCCTTCCAGCAACAAGCAGTAAAAGCTCCGGTAAAGACTCGCAGGACAACAGAGACAGAAAGAAATCCAACCAGCCGCTGAAATTCAGCGCAAAAAAAAAAAAGAAAGATAACCAAACCAGCAAGAAAGAAAGAATGAAGAGAAGAAAAGAGGAAAAGAACACTGACCTACCAAGGCAGGAGGCAAAAACGCTCAAAGAGGCTGAAGCGAGAGCAGAAGAGCGGGCAGGCAGGCAGGCGGTGAGGCTCAGTGTGCGCTCGGTAACCGGGCTGAAGCTCCGACTGCGCGCCGGCCAGTGGGGCGGTGATGAACAGCAGCGGAGCGCCGTCTGGAGCGAACCACTGAGCGCAGGAAGGGGGAGGCCGGGCAGCACGGCGACCGCTGGGAACTCCGTGCGTAATTAGGAACCTGGCTAAAAAGCGCACAGACAGAGCCAGTGAGGCTATTAAAGGGACATTCGGTCCAAAAAATAGGAGTTTACCACAAACGAGGCTGATTTCTCTAGCTGATAAGGGGGGGGGGCGTTTATCAGAAAGTTACACCAACAGGATCACCGCTACACAACAAAACCTGCTGCTCTTAATGAATTCTACAAACTACCTCGGCTACATATGTTCACTCAAAACAATAACCGAGTCTGATATAATTTATTGTGAAGGAGCAGTCCATTACTGTGCAGGAGCAGTTAACTCACCTGTGAGTCTGTTGGCAGGCTCCTCCATTCAAACTGAGGCACCGTCCAATCAGCAGTTAAACACTCCGGATGACGTAACTGTCACGTGATTCTAGGTAATTTTTTTAAATGTGGAAATAAATGTTTCACTGCAGATCACTTAAGTTGGTGGAAAATAGTGGAAACATATTTATTCTTGCTTAAATTTACCATGGGAGAAATAAACAATGCATTTATATAATAATATGAATAATTCTGGTGTGTTATGTCATCAATTGGCCTCCTTTTTGCAACTTTAATTTTATTGACATTTTTTGGGCAAAAAGCAATGTTGACATTGGCAGCATTACTTACATCAGCATTCAGCATTTTGCTGTCCATAGGCTGTTATTTTTATTTTATTTTATTCAAAAATGTTTACATTTTTGCTTATTTTATTTAGGAAGGGACAATGCCATTTAATTAAAATGATCACTTAAGTCACATAAATGTGCCACATTTAGCCATACAGGCTAATTTTCATCTGCAGTCCTGTGTGTATATTCTCTCTGTGTGTGTAGTGTAGCTTGGAGTTGTAATTTGTAGGAGACAGAGTTGAAATAAAAGTTGTGTTTTTGTTACCTTAGAATGAGCCAAAACATTTACGGAAGGTGCAGGTCCTCTTCCATGGAGGCTGCCATGTTGCTCTGCCATGTTTCAAACCAAAAACTGACTCCAGATGGATCCTTTCACCTTTGACAAAGTCTCTTACACGCTTGGAAGGGGAGGGTGGGGCGAGGTGTACTACACACTGGTCTTTTAAGATAAAGGCCAGTTTCTCTGCACAAATGATTGCGTTGACAGTTGCTGTCAGGTGGTACTTGGCTGCAGAGATCGGCTGCAGCCAGGCAATACTACCACCTGCAGTGCTGAACAGTTTTAGGAGGAACATCAATTTGACCGCAAATTCTACATCTTCATCACCTTCAGGGACCTTCTAGATGCAGATTTTATTTAGGTGAGATTGCTGTTTTCTTTCGGTTGTTTCTGCTTGCATGTTTCCCCGTGCCCGTCCTCAAGGTCGTCAACATGTTGCTCTGCCTTCCCGACTCGTGTTGTTGTAGTTTTCAAGTCAGTCCTAATATCTGCCTGCACTGCCTTGATCTTAGCATTGTGTACTACCTAGTAAGCCAGCTCCAGCCAATCATAGCTAAGCAGGTTAACGCTCTTGAGTCACATGCCTTTGTTCAGACTGCCCCATTATTCTGAAACCCCAACAGACCAAAAGATGTCCCAGTGGACCTACAGTATAGCCCTTTTGTCCAACAGTCTGTTATCCCAAAAACAAACACCCACTGCTTTTAAAATACTGTCTCCTACCCATCTAATGACTCAGGTGGTGAATTGTTCAAGCTCTCATGATGACTCTTGAGGGCAAAATCTCCCCTGATTCGGCACCGTGGACCAGGCTGTTGTCACTGGACTACAAACTACAGGGTGTGTGTGTGTATTTTCAGAGCAGTAGGCATTTGGAGCAATGACATAAGGGCTTTTGGTCATATAGGACTTTTTTTTCAGACTATTGGGGATTCGGAATAATGGCCCCCAGATCAAATAGCAGTCCCTCGCTTTAGTCAAACTCCATGTCTGATTTCTCTTTTTTTTTTTTGGCTGCTCTTATGGTGACTTTACCTTTAGTTTTTCTGAGTTCATCTCCTTCCATATTCTTGACAGCAACCGTATCGAGTTAAATCCGTTGAATCTGGGGAATTAATCTGAACGAGTGGGTGAGAGTTCCGCCAGCCTGCCATTCTTTACAGCATGCCAGCCGGGAGTCATAATGGGGGGTAATTCTCGATGGAGTCTCCAGTTACTCCAAGATATTTTATGCTGCTTGGTCAGAATTTAGAATATGTCATGTCGGATTTTTTTGTGGGTGTCAAGACAGACGTTGGGCAGAAGGAAGTTGCTTAAAAAATTGCTGGAGAGTCTCTGGCAAAGGATGCTGTAGTGTTGGTGAGGAAAAAATAAATACTGAGTGGAAAGAAAAGTTAGCCAGGTTCTATTTTCTTTGCAAGCAACTGTTAAAAAGAAAAGGTTATGCATGAGTCCTGTGAGGACGCAACCATGACAATCTGCATCATGAAGAGTTTTCGACACAGCTTGTTACAGTTGATGGAAAAAGTCAGGGTTCTTCAGCATTTTCTGGCCACGGAACCCTTAGCTGATAAATTACCATTGCAATGAATATTTTCAGGTCTTCTCTTGTTTACCCTTACCCGTGTCAGCAGTTGCAGCATCGCTAATGTTAGCTGTGTTAGCCTCACCGTGGGTGAGTGAAGAGTGAGTGGGTGAGTGTCTGTACATACAGTTACTCAGTAAGTTAGTTAGCTAATTGCACAAGGATGTATTGGTGGCCTTTCATTAATGTTGTCTAAGTATTTTATTTAATTTATTTTTTTACAAATAAGTTTGTTTATCTAATGATATGTTGGATTAAACATTTAGAACACACTAACACACGTAGAAAAACATTCAATAAAACCTGACTTTGTTAGTCTGTCCACTCACAAAAATCACCAAATCTGGTTTGGGCGAATTAAATCCTTAATTCACCGTTTTAAAAGAGTTCAAAGAGTCTGGCTCTGCAGGATGTTTACCTCTCACTCCTCACCCAACTCACTGCACTCATGGTCCCACTGGATGAGAGTGCATCGCGGAGCCGTGGGTGTCACTCTGCAGAACATTACATTAGCAAAATAATATGACAAATATCGTCCCAAAAGTCATCCAAAAAAAAGTTTAGTCAGAGTTAAACAAGCAGGGTTCTTTAATCTTTACATATCACAGCATGTAAAGAGTAAATACCTCAGTGATTTTTTTTCAGTGCAGATCAAAGCTACCAGATAAATTAGGTCCCTTATATATGAGCCAGTAATCACACTGTTTGAAATAACCACTGATTTATTAAGAATAAATGCCACATCAACAGATCAGACATTAAGCTAGCCATCTTATATGACTGAACTAGACTGAATCAAAGTGTTGTGTTTGGGAGAACGTAATTTTGTTACGTTACGGATCCAATGGTATGCAATGCAAATCTTGCAGGAGTTTAAACTTAGCTGCGGTTGGGAGCGGGTGGTCTAAATCACACACATTGCAGGAGTGGGCAGCAATGGTCAGAAATCCAGCGGGAGCAGGATTAACAAAACAGGTCTGCACAGGGCTCCACTCAGGTGGAATAAAACCGGTCAAACATACAAAGCAAACAACACAAAGTGAGCAGAAAAGAAAAAATAGTAATCCATAGACAAGTTTATTCGAGAAAAGTGCAGTACAGTAAAGTTGACACACCTGCGGCCTCTCGCTGATTCCTCCCATCAAAGAAATCAAAGCTCTGAGTTTGTACAGGAGAGCGTCCTCGCTGCCGGTGCTGTTACTCATGTTTACCTTGCACAGCAGCTATAAAGTTGCCACAGAGACTTTCTGAACTTGGACCATGAAGTTGTTTGTTTTACTGACATCGGTAAAGTTTGACACTCACGACATTCTTGAAAAGTCAAAGGACAATCTGGCACAAACACGCACACACTCACAGTTATCTGTGAACACAGTTCAGAAGAGACCGGGATGGGAGTTGTGTGAAGAGAGGAAGAGCAAGATTGTTTATTTTGTTGTGCTGCTTGTTTCTGTGTTGTTTTTTTTCCCTTCAAGGGCAGAAAGAGGAGCTGGGAAGGAGAGAGTGAGTGAGGAAAAAACAAACAAACAGAGAGAGTGAAAGATACAGACTGTGATCAGACAGACGGAGAATGAGGAAAACAGAAGCACGGGAGATGCAAAATCCCTGGTGGTTTACACAATCAGGTTCATGTAGAGAACAAAAGCAGACGGCTGTAATTGCACTGATGAAGTCAAAATAAAACCCGAAGTTCAGTCAGGACACTCGTGTCTTACACCAAGGTTTTAACTATTTATTGCAGGAAAACGCATTTTAGTTTGGCGGTGGGCAGAGGATCGTGTGATTCTCTGGCACAAATTTGAGCAAGCTTGGCACGGACTGTCCCCGCGCTCACAACCCCCGTTGGCAGAGCCTGAGATACCCAACATCTAATGAGCATGCACACATGTTAAAAGCGTTCAAAATTCATGTACGACTAAATGCTAATCCATGAGGAGGCTGGAGAGGTGGAGGGACTTGAAAGCCGGCAGCAGTGAAGCAGTGAGGATGCAGAGCTTAAAGTTGAATGTGAACTGCGTGAGCACCAAATGATATTACGGACCCCCTATTGTGAGAGGCAGGCCGTGGACAGACGTGATTAGAGGGTGTGTGGAACATACTATGAAATGACTTTTCGTGCTCGTCTGAACTGCCGCGAGGCTCCATCTGCTGTTAAAATATTTAATTTAATTTGAACCTTTTTAGCTGGTGGGGAGAAAATTGTAAATCATGGTAAAGTATAACATGCAATAACTGTCAGATGAGTTCAGCCTCTATAATGCACTGCAACATAAAGCCGCATTAATGAGTATTTTTATGTTAACAATGAAAAAAAAAAAAAAACTACACGTGAAAGGTTCATTGTGATGAGCCCACAGCAAATTCTCAGCTCTACAGAGCGTTTTCGTGTCTTTCAACTCAGTGGCCCACGACTTTGCAACTGTTTTGGTTCGGTCTAATTGCTCTCAGTAGCCCTGCTTTCAGCTGCAGCAGGCAGCAGTTTCAAACAAAAAAAGATCAGACTTGCTAGTTTCCCTGCAGGTACAGAGACAGTTAATAAGTAGGGAGTGAGGATAGATTGAAAAGCAATTAGCAGCTAATTAGCAGACATGTTTTTAACAATTGGTGGAGACCAAAACATAGCTTAAAGGAGAGTGAGTATTGGACTTACATTCAGGTGGCCAGAAACACGGCTGGAAAATGAATGTTGTTTTGGGTCTGCTGGGTGTGTAAATGGGCAAGTGTTTGCCAACATATTCACCACATCAGCTTTATAAGGTGATCATGTGTCAATGATGAGCGAACAGGTTTTGCAGCACCCCAACTGCCCCAGAAAATCAGTAAACGCAGGCTCAAGGTCGGGGTCGCCAACCATTACTGTCAAAAGAGCCATTTTTGGCCAAACAAGAAAAACTAAAATAGTATATTCTGTATTTTTCTCAGAAACTTTTCATTTTTGGGGGGAAGTGACATCCATAGCTAGTTTAGGGAGACTCAATATTAGCCATCAGAAATTTTTTTAAAGGAAACTTAAAAGTTGACTGATTCTGACATTATGACAACTAACAGTTTCTTGAATTAAAGAACAAACAAACAATCAGTGGGGATCAATGACTAGCCAATCAACACCATGTGGGAAAGATTAATACCATTGTCAAGTTGTTGTCAAGAGTTGACAATCTGTGCACTGCAACTAAGGAGGAGTAATAACAACCATGGCGACCATTTTAGACAAGATAGATGCTGCTATGGAGGCTGTTTACACCTACGTTTTGTGCCCTTTTGCACCTCCTTTTCACTCCAGACATGGTAGGAGTGAAAGGGTTTGGTCGACTACAGAGGAGCAGTGTGTGTGTGTGGAGATCAGCTCAGGTTGCAGCTTGAAAGTTACTAATACTGATGATTGTTTGTGTTGCGTTCGCTGCCACATAACAGAAATCAAAAGTTCCTGTTTATGTAACGCATTTATGCAGCAGCAAAACTAGCTAATTAGAAGCTACAAGTTATCACAAATCAATCAATCACCTGACCATGTTTGTTTCTTCACCCGCAGCTTCCAGCTCCGAGCCATATTTGGGTGATCTCCAGTTTTAGGCTATTTTAATCGTCTTTAGCCTGACTCAGCTGCTAACTAGTTGGCTTTTCTGCTGTGAAGAATACATGAAGACGCCGTAGTAACATTACTGGGACTTGTTAGTCTGTCTGTGTCGCAGCAAACACAACACCCTGCTTATCTACACGCTGTATTGCTGTCTAAAGTAACTTAACCGTCCTTCACATATTCTCACAAAACTTTTGGGTCAAAAACAAAGTATGTTGGATGTGAAAAGGCACCAGTGTTGGATTAAAATGATATTAGATTCAGGTTTATATAATGTATATCAGCCTCTAATGATTGGTTAGGGAAAACCAACCCCCCCCCCGTGAAATGAGTTAGAGTGGAGGCAGTGTCAGACAGAATCTGGAAATGAGGCAAAACAAGTTTACAGTTCAGCCTGATATCAGGCTAGTAGATGTAGGCCACGATACACACTTTATTTGATGAAATGTTAAAATCACTTTAGGCCAAATAAATGATAAATGAAAATTAAAATGTTAAAACATAATAATAATTATTAATTTCCTTGTATTCTTTGCCACAGGGAGCCACTGGAGGGAAACAAAAGAGCCGCACGCAGCTCTGGATTAAGGGTTTGGTCACAGCAGTACTAATAACAGCAACATTTCAGCCCAGCATTGTGTAATTGTATTGTAACTGCCACAACCTGTGGATCTGCACACTGAGGTAAACCTAGTCAGAGTTTTTGAGAGAGTAGCACTAACTTAAGTGTGTGAATTTGTGCCCTTGACCAGATGCAATTGATCTGGACAGTGTTGAGCTTTGAGGGAATGCAGAGCTGGAGACTTCAACACACATAAAGCCTTTGCACCATACATTTTCATATAACCCTGCTCTGCAAAATGAGAAGCAACAGCAAGAGAGCTTTTGTCTGTGGAATTTACTTTAAAGTGGAATTTACTTTTAAAGCACGGTAACAATTTCCACAAAATTCTCTGTAATATTTATTTGGGAAATCCTCAAGTAAAATTACTTATTCGTAACAACAGTTAAATAAAAAAATACTCAAGTAGATTTTACAAGCAATTTTCTTTCTTTGAGTAAAATTTACTAGCAAAGAGTGAGTGCATTTTGTGTCAGACTGCCTTTGTATCTAATTACAAAAACCCTATAAAATTGCTTGGTATTTCAGGGTTATTTAACTAGCTTTACTTTAAATTTTTTTAAAGTAATATTTAAATAATATTTAATCTATCTGGAGCACCAGGGACTAAGAGTAGCTTAAATTAATCTGACAGTTATACAGCTAATAATTTCAGACCACTAGCTGGCTAAATTTAGTGGTCCACCAACTACATTACATGTTATGTGAATTCCCAAGTTTAAAGTTTGTGTGGTGTAATCCAAGTGTCCGCGAGCTGCAACATTAAAATTTCTTCGTATATATCTTAATGGACGCACGTGTGGAAGTCTCACGAGATCGACGCCATGTTTACATCCTACCGGCTACATGCTACAGTTGACATTTCTGCTAAAAACATGGCGTAAATGGCGTCTTTTGCGGTTAATTTTTAATGTCGTGGCTCGCAGACACTTACTGTACACCACACAAGCAGGATTGAGACATTTTGTATTTGTTTTGTGTGCTTTTTTTTTAACGTTTTATCCGTGGTCACCATTCACTGCCATTGTACTGGATGAGGCTGCTACCCTGTTTCTCCTAAAACTCCAGGATTGTTTTGTGAACTGAAGACCTTCACCCATCATCACATCGGCATAGTGGTGAGTACATACTGAGTGGCTTATTCTGGGAAAGTGGAATATCGCTTTAAACTGTCAAAACTGTGTCTGTGAATCATGTAGATAAAACTAGATCTATGTAAGGATTTGTTTGGTAATCAGAATTTTGGACATGGCGATAACACTCCTGTTTATAAAACAGTAAAATGTGTGTTTTTATCAAACGGTATGAGGTCAAAGGTGAGTGTCATTTGTGATATAGTTTATCATTCGAGTCAGTGAGATGTCACAGGCCCTAAAGAGACTAAGAAGAAGGTTTTAACTTTTGAAGTCTCCCAGAATTTGTAACCATATTCTCTTCCTTCATGCTCATATTGAATTATTTTCCTTCCCTCAGTGCCGCAGTGAAACAGAGGGAGCGAGCATTGAAGAGTTCTTATTTGATTTTCGTCAGTGAGGAGTCTGATGTTGAAGCATAAAAGAAAGAGAGAGCTGCTTGTCTGAAGTTGTTCTCCTTCTGGGCCGATAGAAAGCACCAGAGGAGCGACAGAGAGAGTTTCTTAATAAAACAGCTTACTTTAAAAGACTGATTGAAAGTGAAGTCATCTGGAGGCAGAGGAAGAGAAAAGAGAAATGTGAATGTCGCTGTTCTTAGACAAAACATCTCACTTAAAAACTCTCATCTAGTGTCACCCATATGACCCCTGAGCGAAAAGAACCTTCACACGCAGAAAAGAGAGGAGTTTGTTTAATGAGCTTTAATTTAACAGTGATTCACAGATGTGAACAAAAACTGTGGAAAAAGTCATGGTAAACAGCGTGAATACTGCTGTTAAATACAGTGCTGCAGAGTTCAGGTGCTGCAAAGAAGAAGTGTGATTTTAGGGGGAAAAAAAACATGTTTTCACATGTTTCTGTCATTTTTGCCTCTTGAAATGGAGCAATTTCTATATAAAATTTCATGTCTTTTCCTATACTTTTTGAGTGATTTTAAAAGCCCTGAAGAAGTAAAAAGAAATGAAGATCAGCAGTGAAAAACTCTTAATATTATTAGTTTCCTATCTTGTTTGATCATGTTGTGATTGTAATATTGGAAATTGAAGTTTAAGACAGTAGTTTCAACATGCAAGATCTCGATTCATAACTAATATCTTGTATACTGCAACTGCTGTGGACCGTTCTTAACATGCAGTTCCTCCAGTGGCCACAACATGGGTGCAAACTTGGCGTAAATACAGTCAGTCAATCAATCAATCAAAAGGTTTTTCATAACAAATTAGTTTTCCCAAAATATATTTCACATCTTGTCATGTGTATCTCACTGGTCACTTTGAAGTTATTGTTCTGGTATGAAGATATTAAGGTTGAAATGTTAGAGGAATGTTTGTATATTTTCTTGACAGTGAATATATAGTTTAAAACTTGTCTCCAGAATGATACATACAGGAGTTTTTTGATGTGACGTCTCAATCGGCAGGACATCATTTTCAGTTTCCAATCAAAATGGTAACAAATCGCTGTCGGAAAAAATGTCAGGTTAGGTCAGGGAAAGATCATGGTTTGCTTAAACTGACCTTACCTGACCTGACACAGACTCCTGACTTTGTCCTTTACTTCAAAAGACTCTTAACTTGGGACAGTCTCTGTCTTTCAGCTGATTGACCCCAGATGTTTTCTTTGCAGTCAGACTGTTGCTGTTGTAAAACTGGTCATCATTTGTGCTTGAGAGACACAAATAATTTGGGTTGAATGTTGAGAATTTGTCTAATACCTGCACAACCTTGTTTAATTAGGTAGTTTTTACTTTTCATCTGTTATTCATCGGGTTTATGAGAGCTCATTTCAGCACCAGGAACTGTCCACTTTCTAACTTGTTGAATAGTTTCTCACATGTTGCAGAATAAATCTTCGTATCACTGTTCAATGCAAGAGGGGACATTTTCACTAAGATTTCATCATGTCATTTTTACATCTTCAACATATTTTTATGTACAGAAGTTCAGAAACATGGATAAACTTCGGTGTAAATATGTACTTCAAAAACGTTTGGGATGGATGGATGGATCCATGGATGTTATGCATTTTTCCTGTAAGACTCTTCTTTCATATTATTGGTTGAGTGCTGATCATGTGATTGCAGGTACATGAAGTAGGTAGTTGTGTTGGGAACCCTCCCAGCATGCACTGGGGCAATAAATTATCTCATTTTATGCATCTCCCTGCATTGTTACTGGGGGTTATTTGTTCTGCAGTCTGCTCACTAGTGTTTCCACTGTGTCCACACTTTCATCACTGTTGAACACTTAGATATTTGCTGTGACTGTGCTTAGAAACACGAGCAGTGTTGGTGCATGATTGGTGCAGGTTCCTAGTGGATGTGCAGGAGACTTTTATGCGCTAATTATGAGCCTGTTTTGGAAAAGAAACCATGCTGAACCTCTCCCAAGAAGCTGCTTTAATTGCATTAATATGTTTCAGCAAAGTATGTAAATCATATAAAAAAAATTTAGTGTTTAAATGACAAATACATTTTAATGCCACATGTTTTGGTTCAATTGGTCTTTGGTCAACTAAATTTGGATCAGTTCTTTTTTAATGTACAAACTTTTATTTTGCTTTTGTTGTGAAAATTAAACTAATAATTACACCAGCAGATCATAATGATTTCTCAATAACCTGCATGTTTTCTATATAAAATCATAATTATACCATCATTCTTTCACGTGAGCCATTTGTGTCTGACAATTAGTTCAGGATCACAGTAAATCATTCTGGTCCTGATCCAGCTGGTCTGCACTTTTGCAGGTTTGGGCTTAAGGACGTACGTTACTTTGACAACCGATCCAGACAAATTTTGAATCAGCTTCAAAGAACAAAAGAAAAATCCAGACTCACGCCAAATCGTCAGCATTCTAATCTGAATAACTTGATTACTCGGGTATGAGGAACGTCAGGTTTTTATCAGAGAACATGTAATTAAAAACAAACAAGCGACTGAAATGAGTTTATTTTTCATGGTTCAGTATCTTTCCTCTGTCTTTCAAATTCACTTTAAGTTAATAATTCCAAAAGTGTTTGCCTTTGTCACTGTGTCATACTCATTCTCTGTCTCACAGTATCATTTCATGTAATGCAGCTGTTTATTAGTCATTCCGTTAGCAGGTTTGACTAAAAACTGACAAACAGAAAACCTATGTGAATCTGTTTCTGCGATATGTACAACCTCAAAATAAAAGAAAAAGAAAAAGGGGAAAAAAGTTTTTCAGCAGAGCTTCGGCCAACTTTCTCCTCTCCTGTTTTCTGTACTTACAGTATACTGTGTGATAGGCTTGCCTACGCTGAAAAGAAAACCAGCTTTGTCAAGTATATCAATCCTTAGCTCGGTAGTTAGCTGGCGTTTTGCTCAACTGTTACTGGAGCACATGTCTCATGCACCCCCTTTGTGCTCCCGCTTCTGTAGATTCAGCAACTTCGTCCAAAAGAAACCGTCCCCGTCACAATTCACTGCGGCACGGTGACTCCACTTCTGTTTCCATGGTTGTTCCACCACTTGTCCCTCGCACGGGTCAGCTCTGTGCCACAGTCCTCGCTGGCTGGCGGTGCTCGACTCTTGGCTGCGGCAGCCTTTTATTCTGGCTCACATAAACAGCCCTGAATGTCTAATTCCAGCATTACACGATTAAAAATCATTTTTCTTCCATCCTCTATTGATTTTGGAGAGGTAAGGAGCCACACTTCTTTCAATCCAACTGTCCATGGAAGCAGACATTAAATAAACAACACTTAATTTTACAACTCTCTGCTGAGACAAAACTGAGACATACTTTATATAAAAATTAAACATAAACTAGATATTATATGTTCTTTATTAGTATCAGACCCATTAAGAAATGATTACAGAGTAATTAGGGACACATTAAAACATCACTGTACTGTACACTTTCCCATTGAAAGATCTGCATCAGATAGGAGTCACCATAGACAAAATATTCATTCACCTCTAATTTGAGCTTTACTTTGTAGATCTGGTTTGCTTATTGTTTTTAAATGGAGAAGTAATATATGATATATGACGTCACTTAAGTTTAAAGTGCAGCTGTGTTGTGATGTGTGTCAAATTCCACTCAAAGAAAGTCTAATAAGGGTTTAATTGACAGTCTAATACTGCCTAATAAGCGACACTATTTCTAGTTTTTGTCTAATTTGATGCAAAGTACATCTTGTTGCCTCTTAGTGTACTGTAAGTAAGTGTGACCAAACATGCAATCTGAACATCAATTGCAGGGTTGTCTGGTAGACTTTTGCCTGCAAATTAATTGGGAGCTCTGGGGCGACATCGAGGGAACTTAAATATTGTTCATTTGCATATACTGCCCACATTGTAACGATACAAAGCTGATTAAAAATCAGCAAAGTTTCCCTTTATATTTAAATGATAGTATATTTACAGATGGTCTGGATCCTCCGCATATTAAATAATAAACTTAAAGCAATTATTTTTCTAACTTGGTTCTGCCACTTTTTGAAAAATAATCTCTTTAAAATTACATTTACAGACGGCAAATCTGAGTGGAAAACACAACCCTGGGCTCCATCAATCTAAACTGAAAAAACTCTGTGGCTTGTTTTTGTTTTTTGTTTTTTTGCCAGCAGCTGCTCACACCTGTCTGTCGAGCCACATCTGTCCCTCATGCAGAACTCCAACTGTCTGGACGTGAGGAAGCAAATGTCATTTAACGTTCTGTTGAAACGGAGATATTCGTCGCAGGGAAACATGCCGCCCTCTCTCCTCCACCTGTTCTAAATGACACTTCACTGCAGGAGGCAGCAGATGGGACAGGTGTGGGTTGTTGTCCTCCGAGACTTCTGTACATTTCAGCGTCCAACGCAACAGCTGTAAGTGTCAGTGATGTTTGGGATTTCTGGAGATACACGTGAAAACTGAGAAAATATAATAATAATATTTTGTCAGCCGTAGGGTTATTTGTTCTTTTCAGTGGCTATGGGAGCTCCACACTCTGCAACTTAAGAAAATATATGCAAATAGACAAAACACACAAAAAAATAACACATCCTCACCAATCCCAAAACACATGCACAGCATTACAATAAAAATAAATAAATAAAACAAATATTCACCAATTTGATTGTCTTCAATAGCCAGGTCTCCACAGTGCTGTGTCAGTGCTGGAGAAACATCTGGCTCCACATGTTATCATTCTGCAACTGGGGTTAAAAACGCTCTGGCTTGTTTGTATTTCACAAGCGGAGGTGAGCCCTCGCATCAAAATGGCTCAATCCCAGCAAAGCAAAAGGTAACAGCTGCTAGCTTGTTTAATATCATCACCTTAGCGACCAGAGGGGTATTCCATCAGTGTGGATAAAGGAAAAGCCCGGCTTGCTTTGATAAGTCTGACTAATTTAAGTGAGAGATCCGTTCCGTGACTCAGTAACCATGGTAACTGATACCACTGAAACTAGCCTGCTCTGTTGCAGGTTAACAGATCTTCACCAGACAAGAATGTTCAGATTTTGAATAGTAACTGTAATTTAATTACAGATTTTTTTCTCAGTAACTCCTTAGACAAGTGAAATTTTGTTGTAACTATCAGTTCTTTCTTGAGTCCAAGTGGACGTTTGTACCAAATTGAAAGAAATTCCATCCAAATGTTCCTGAGATGTCACATTCATTAAAGCGGGATGGCTGTAAGGTCAGTGACCTTTGACCTTTGGCCAACCAAAATCCCTCAAGGCATTTTTCAGATATCGCATTCTAAAGAATGGGACGATCCAGAAACATGGCTGAGGCCAGCATGGAGGAATTTAAAAAAAAGTTTTTCAAAGACTGTGAATGACAGAGGTCCTTCAGCATAAAGTCATGAATATTAAGCTGATCGGTTCAGTGGTACGTGAGATAAGCTGCAGACAAGCTCCGGGTCTGTTGGTCACGCATACTCACACACACAAGCGATTGTTTATTATCTCCGCCAGGCGCATTCACTCTCTTTCTGACACATCTTCTTACACAGCAAACTCGAGCGGACGGAGATGCACGTGAGAAATTGTCCAGATATATTACAAGCAATGTCACCGTGGTGCCGTATGTGATTTCTCATTTATTTATAAATAACATAATTTTCAGTCAGTCTCATTTCCATAAAGTTTGGGGACAGTTTACTTATTTGTAACTCTTAAAAGCTCCTGTTTTCTTTCCAAAACTTTTTGAGGCTTTCCCTATAAAAACACTAATGAGGATCATGTAAGATGTGCTGCTTGTAAACCTTGTAAATTAGTCTCTTGTCCTCCATGCTGACTGCAGAGTGAAGGGAAACAGGAACATCAAGGATGTCGGTGCTGATTCTGACCAAAAAATAAAAAATGAAAATAAACAAGCTGGAGTGCATGAAGCGACACGTCTCTTTGCCTGTTCGCTGCACAGAGCAGGTTAAGCCATCTTTGTTGGGAAAAAACTGAAACAACCAGATGTTCACTTGTTTGCATCACTTCCACTATGGGAAGCATCTAATACACCATAATCTTATATTATCTTTACAGATGTTACTGAAAACATGTTAAAAGACAGGCTGAGTTAACCGGACCTCTCATATTTTTTTATTTCAGGAAAACATTACAGGACATTTTAGCCTACTGCATAAATGAGACAAAACAAGTGCATTTGGGTGAAATTAGATATAAATCTTACATTTGCAGAATTTTTTTCATTGTCGTTTATTTATTTGGTGACCCAAATAAAATCTGCTGTGACCCATCCTTGGGTCACGACCCAGTGTTTGGAAATGACTGTAATACACCATAAACTGTATGGTATTTTTTTTTTTTTTTTGTTTTTTGCTTTTAACACATGAATTGAAGTAGACAGTCACTTTAAACCAACAGTCTGCACAGCAGATCTTGCAGTCAAAACACAACACTTTTTTTTGGAAGAGACATAATTACCTTCTCTCCTTAGTTTGCCCTAATTAGCACATTTTAGACAAACTCTGAAGATCAGGAAGGAAATCCTACGTCTTAGTTTTCACCCCTAAAAGCTTCCTAACAAGTTGCTGCTCCCCCAAATTATGGCTGGGACGGCAAGTTTGGTGCTTAATGAGCTGAGGAAGTGTTGTGTAAGCAAGTGGGCTGCGTCTGGCGCAGGGATGGTTTCTCACTTTATGGCTTTAAACCACTTTAATACCCCACTGCTGGTTTCATCAGCTAGAGGTAACAGGTGTGGGAGGTAAAGTGCTGGATGGTGGGAACATGCATACAGGTCAGAGGAGTGGGCTTGAAACCAGAGGGCTGTTACATCCAAAATCAGGCTGAATTTAATATTTCAAAATACAGCAGAAGTGCGCAGTGGTTATTTTCTGGTATTTATATCTGGTTAGGCTGTATGGTGCACAGTGGCAGGATTTAAATCAAGTAAGATAAATGTGTTATGTCATGTCAGTCAGTGACTTCCATCAGTTTGGCCACACAGTGGGTCTTTCAGGTCTTTAACCTGATCTTCACCCAGCGGAAGATGAAAAGACGGGTTGTGATGTGCAGCTCCTGGTGGACTCAATTTTCCTCCGAAAACAAAGAGAAGCTCTGCAGATCTTTCACTGCAGAAATATTTTTATCCAGCCGGACTGAATATTTAATTTAATTTTAAATATTTCTTTCAGAAGTTTTAAGATGAAATTTAAATCCTTCTGAGAATGAAATCCGTGTGCCTGCCAACTTCTGCCATGTAGGTCAGCGGATGACTGAGAATATTTGCTAAATGCCTTGATTTGATCGAAAATTTCTCTTATGAGCATTTTCTAACTGTGGTCTTTATTTAGCTTGGCTGCTGACACAACCAGGCCTTAAGTTAAAAAAAAATTTCTCCAGTTTTTACATGTTCATTTTTATGGCAGTAAGAATCCTCTGTTTTCTGATCTGGTCCTTTTTTAATTTGCTGTTGGTGCAAACTCAAAACCTCCTCAACCTCCTAATTCAAGTAGAACAACATATATGACAGGTACCACTAAAACATCCATCCATCCATTGTCCATAACTGCTTATCCCAACAGGTCACGGCGGGGCTGGAGCCTATCCGAGCTGACCTTAGGCTGGAGGCGGGGTACACCCAGTGACAAGCTGCAAATTCACAGCTGACACATGCAGTAGAGACAAACAACCACTCATGCCCACACACAGGGGGCATGAGTGGTTGTTTGTTAACCTATTATGCTGTGGGAGGAGTGTGAGAGGAAGCCGCAGCACCCGGAGAGGAACCCACACGGACATGATTAAAAGATGCAAACTCTACACAGAAACTTCCATATCTCATGTCACATGTAATATACAGCATGATAAAATGTCTTTGATGAAAAGTGTTTAATTTTCTAATCGTAAAAGAAAAATTATAATATGCTTTTAGTATTTTAATAGTATTTAATCCGTTTTGAGTGGTAATGTATTGTTCTTATTTCCAAT
>JAJHUR010099625.1:6477-21933 GCA_027495735.1 Lutjanus campechanus | reverse complement strand
TCTGTTTTCACACCAAAAGCAGCAGCAGCAGAAGTACTACTGAAATCATAGTGGGATAATTTTCTTTTGTGAATCTTCTAAATTTTGAAAAAATAGACATAATAATAATAATAATAATAATAATAATAATAATAATAATAATAATAATAATAATAACAGTCTAATGAAAGATACAATTGAGTTGCATTATAAGAAATGTAGGACCTTGACCCATATTACATGGTAGGTATTCAAATTCACTGTTTCTGTTTTACTTTTGCCCATTCGTTTTTAAAAAAAAATCTGTCTCTTTAGAATCCCCTTACATAGTGTAAGTGCAATAGTATAATAGTAACAGCAAAACTGTGCTTGACTGTTACTTTAATTGGTCATGTAGCTATGCTTTTCAACATGTTTTGCAGCCAAATTTAAACTAAATTGAACATAGACCCCAGAAATACTTCCAACCCATGATGCACTCAGTGGGACAGGACACACCCACTGCGCTGGAGAATGAGTGACAAGAAAACAGCCTACAAAGCCAGACTCTTTTTACATCTAATGCTGTGAATTAAGGATTTATTCTGACAAAACCAGAGTTATAAAAGTGGAGAAGCTAACCAAGACAAGTGAGTTTTATTTTGTTTCTGTCTGTTGGGTTTAAATGCACTGGTTTTTTTTACTGAGTTATTTATTTTTCTGTTCATTAAGGAAAATAAGTGTGAGAATACTTCCTTTCTTGGCATTTTGTAAGTCCATTTTGTTTTTGGTGCATCTTACACCCATTTTTTTGTCTTATCGTGTTTATCCATGGTTGTCTTTTGTTTGTTGTTTGTTGTTGGGTTTTTTGTTGTTTTTTTTTTGACTGGCAGTGGCAGCTAGTATGTGATAAAATGTCACAAATTACAAATTACATTTTCACTCCGTTACATGGCCCACTACTTTGAGGTGATAAATGTTTGCTTCCAGTTTTTTCTTTGTTTTGCTTCCAGCTAACACCATGACAAAATCAAGACGTCTGCACTAAAAGGATCTATTCCTGCCAATATCCAGCAACTTCACACAGCCATTGAAAAGGAGTCAGCCAACATCCCACAGGCCCCAATCAACAACCTGATCAATATGCAGGGATGTGTCACACTGCATGAGGCAAAAAGTGGTCACACTAGATACCGACTGCCCATCCCCCACCTTTTATTGTGACCAGTCCAATGCACACCTGTGCAATAATCATGCTGCTTAATCAGCACCTCTATATGCCACACCTGTCAGAAGAAATGCCAAAGATGAAGTGCTCACTAACATGGATATACAGTATATGCATGAGAGAGGATGAAGATATCATGTCACCAAATTAATTCACGATTTTTCATGTTCTATTATTATCCGTAGCATAGTTAGCTGCTTTGTAGGACGTAACACTTCACAGATACAGTAGTGCCTCATTCCACACCCTACATCGAGCAACTTGTACATGCTCATGTATTTGATGTAAAACTAATGTTAGACCAGCTGTAGTCAACTGTAAAGTATCAGGAGTGATAGTTTATGGGGCAAAAGCCAAGCGGCCTCCCTGCCTCTGCCAGAAACCCCCCACATGATCACTGACGTCAGCAGGCATTCTCACCAGCCGGCTCTCCCTTGAACTGCTGGGTCAGTTTCCTGTTAGGCCCTGACACAATATGCATGAATGCTCCATCTCGCAGCGCTGCCTCCCTGTGAAGTGGTGTTCAGGTTACATTCCTCCCAGCGAAAGCCCTTGGCCCTCCCCAGCCACAGCAGATCTGTAAACTGTTTACACTTCACTTCCCACTCCTGGAACAGGGCCAAGGCAAACCTGGAACGAGGCCCACGAGAAGGAACCAACAGATAGGGCCTTAGATTTCAGCAGGAGAGGAGTGGTTGTGTCTTGGGCTGGAGTGGAGTATTGACTCACCAACACCAACACCACCCCACACTGTTTTTCTCTCTCCTAAAGGAAGAATAGAAGAGGAAATTTGGACTGGAAACAGATCCATGTGTTCGACAGTCTGCTGGCCCGCAAAACTAAGACACAGTGTTCTCTCATCACATAAATATCTTCTCACATTAAATCTCCTATAAACATTTTTTCTGAGATACAGTGACTAAACACAGGTTAGATGTGGATGCTCCATTCATGCTGTCTTTTTTTTTAAATCTAATTTTTAAAGAAGAAATATTTATTTACTGTACTAAAACATAAAATGAGCATGATATGTCATAGGAAATTAAGGAAACATGCATAAGTTAAAATACTTGCTTCTCTGACAACAACACTACAGCAAGCCACAACAGTTCTCCCTTGAAATTTCCATTCTGGGCCAGAACGTCTGTTTTTGTTTGCCTGTTTCATGTTTTATAGAGTTAAAATTAATGCCGAATGTTCCCTGCATGAGTAACTATCTGTTTATGAGTTGTAAGAAATCATTAAAAATCTTCTCGAAGGAGTAGATGTTTTTAATGGTTTTACTGTCTGGCAGACAGTCACTGAACTTGAATTCTAGAGTGTGTATTTTCAGAGCAGTGGACTTTTGCTTTCAGGCTCATCGGCTTACACATCAATCCAGTCCAAAGCCTCTCAAACTTGAGCCAGACGCACAAGAGATCTCACGATATTTTCACACGTGCATCCATTAAGAGATATACAAAGTCTCACAATACATCAATGCCATGTTTACATCCTACCTTGGAGGCTACAGTTGACATTTTGGCTAAAAACATGGTGTAAATGGCGTCTTTTGTGGTTAAATTTGAATGTCGCGGCTCACGGACACTTGAATTACAAGTGTCCACACCACACAAGCAGGATGGAGACATTTTGTGTTTGTTTTGTGTTCTTTTTTTAAAAAAAACATTTTATCCGTGGTCACTATTCACTGCCATTGTACTGGATGAGGCTACAACCCTGTTTCTCCTAAAACTCCAGGATTGTTTTGTGAACTGAAGATCTTCACTTATCATCACATCTGCATAGTGGTGAGTACATACTGAATGGCTTATTCTCACAAAGTGGAGTATCACTTTAAATGTGGATGCTTCACTAATGCAGATTTTTAAAATTATTTTAGCAAGATGTTTTAAAATAGAAAATATATGGCTTGTATTTTTGTACGATGGTTATTTTCCTCTCTCCACTCCCTTTCCAAAATGTGATTAACGTTTCCTTGAATCACAGTTGCAAATCCGCCACCGTTGTACCGGTGCTCCAGCATACGTCACTGCTCAACTCCCAGTGGGGATATCATAGCTAACTAGTGCTTAAGCCACACACCACTTCTGCCATGTCAGTTTTCATGCACACCACACCTCATGTAAATGCAAGTCCAATCCCTGACATATTGTGCAAGCGTGATGTAAGTCTTAGACAGAAAGAAATCCTCTGTTCCCCTGGCGCTCACAGTGGAGCTCTAAGAACGAGGAAAACAGGCAACCCAAAGGATGAGGGGGGACCCCGCAATATGTGCTTTACGATAAAAAAAAAAAAATCACTTAGTGTAAAAGGAGCAGGGGGCTTCAGAGAGTAGGACACAGATATACACTGCAGGCAAACACTTAAATAGAAACTATCTTATGGGAAGATATTATGCAAAAGTGTGCCATGTGAATAGCATTTATTATGTTTGATGATTATATTTACAACTACTCTGAGAGCGAGAGATATATATCTGTGAAATAAGCTGGGGAGAGTGTGTGAAATTAGAGAGAGACCTACATTTTATGTCATAGCATACTACAAAGCCTTCATGTAGATATATTTCTATAAAGTCATCTATAAAACATACTGTAGCCCTGTACCAAGCAGTGAGAGGAGGGGATTCATCCAAATGTTGTGGACAGTCTCAAAGCTACTTAACACGGCACAAATGGAAAAATATGTCACAACATTTACAGTACAAGCCTGGCCCAGTCTAATTGCCCCTGTGTCCAATTTGCTGTCTTCTTTGTAAGTGACAGTGGCAAAGAAAAGCATTTCTACGACTGGAATTAGCAGAGGATGAGAGAGGGAGACATAGAGACATAGAGCAACAGAAAGAGAGAGTAAACCCGTAGCCCCAAACTAGCATGTCCTGCAGTGACATGTATATTGAATACCAATCAGAGGCATGGGGCTTGCCAGCCCCGGCGCAGCACTCATTTCCAATGCACACACTGTAGCTCAATCAGTAGGGCCCTGGCGGATAAAAAGGGATCGCTTGCCTGGCTCTCTGAATATTAGCTAATGCCACATTTGCAAGTCTTCAAGAGCAAAGGGAGAGTGGGTGAGTGGGGGGCAAAGAGAGAGATGAGGGAGATATGGAGGGATAGAGAAACAGAGGAGGAAGATAAAGATAGAAATGGAGAGAAAGCAAGAGAAGGAGGAGGAGAAAAATATAAAAAACTGTGTTTGGGACTGTTGAAAAAAAGAGATTATTTCTTGCAATAAAAAAAGCTGTGAATGGCTTTGTAGTGCACAAGCGATGGAAGTGATGCCTGGATGGGGATTATGCTCTTTTCATCATAAAGCCCCATCTGGTATACTAGCAAGACCACGTCTGTCCAGGCCTCTCGCCCTTTAAAGTGCCGGCTTGGGTTACACATCAATCCAGTCCAATTGCAGCTGTGCTGGAAAAATAAGGCAGAGCAATTCTGCACATATATGGCAAAGCACACGCTAACATGCACACACAGAAATGCACAAAATGCTCATCAATTACAAAAATGTGTACATATGCAAATAGACAGATGGATGAGCAGGGAAGCAGACTGACGGAAATGGAGACGTAGAGAGCTCACATACTCGCACACACACACACACACACACACACACACACACACATACACCCCCTTTGCCCCCATGCGTAAAGTCCCACAGAAACAATGGTAAAACACAAAAAGGACAGCTCTGTTTTTGAAGCATGCCTATTTCTAACTTGAAAGAGCCAACCATAATTAAAACCAATGGGCAGCAATGCGAGATAAATGAATAGCAGAGCATTCACCAGACCCCTCCTCATCTTTTAACTTAACCACTGGTCCGGTGTCTGACAGATGTTCCAGCTCTATTTGATGTGTGCATGTGCATGCCCATGTGTGTGTTTGTATGTGTGTATTTCTATGAGTCTGTGCGTCTGCAGTGACTGGCAGGACATTATCATTTGTCATTTCCTTCACCTCTGTCTTTGGAGATCCATCATGGCCGCTTACATACATAAACCCATCATGGGCTCAGATTTTCATAAGAACCAGATTTACTTTTAGTACAGTGGCTGCATGTGCAGTGCATGCAGTCACATGGTACAGCAATGGTGCAGTAAGATATATTCTACTACATTATAGGATGGTATTTGGTGTGATGATAACAGATCTACTGTAGTTTAGAGTTACAGTATCTTCTGTCGTGGGATCTAATTACAGTATGTTCAGTCTTTTATCATCTGAATATTAGGCTGTTGGTGCAGTTAACCCTTACATGTGTTTTGGGAATCCATGAATTGGAATCATTAAATATTCAAACACTTAAAATATTTAAAGGTCAAGTGTGTAATATTTAGGGGGGTTTATTGGCAGAATATGGCAGGAATGGAATATAACATTCATACGTATGTTTTCATCAGTGTATAAGCACAATAAAATAAAAGCAATTGTTTTTCTGTTACCTTAGATTGAGCTATTTATATCTACAGAGGGTCCCCTTCCATGGACGCTGCCATGTTGCACCACCATGTTTCTACAGTAGCTCAGAATAGACAAACCAAATACTGGCTTTAGGTACAGCATTTTGCAGGAGTTTCATCACCAATGTAGTTTATCCTATACATTTGGATTAGGAAGGTGAGCTAAAGTGCTTGTAATCTGGAAGTGCACTGCTAGATGCCACCAAAACCCACAAACTGGTCCTTTAATGAGCAATTAGATTATTTTACATTGACTCATAAGATGTAAAAACCTGAAAACTAAAGTAAATCTTAATTGTTTCATGGCTTAATGCCAGCAATTTGACTCAGTGCCAAACCTTCTGCCTCTCTTTGTTGCCTTGTATCTCTCTGCTAAGCCACTCGCACCAAATGACACACCCAACATACACGCACATGTCAAAGTTGTCAACCGTTGTTAGAACTGGTCCTAGCCCCAAGCTAAGGAAGCTTTCAGCCCGGGGCTAAGAAAGTTTTCACACTGGTTCATTCCAAAGTGAGCTAACCCTGACTTTAGGGCTTGCTGGCTCTGCTCTGCAGCCGGATTAGTCCAGACGAAACAGACATTAGTCTACGAAACATGGGGCTAAAAGATGCCCGTGTGAAACAGGACTAAATGCTGTTAAAGAGTTGCCATGCATCAATCTAGAATGTAGAATTACTCGTATATACCAACAGACATTTAAGGACTAATAGGCTTACTAACAGGCTCACTGTGGAGTTAAATCTGGGTTAACCATGTCTGTGTGAAAAGATGCTAAGTTATCCCAGGGTCAAGTGTTAGCCCTGGGTAAGGACTGCACCAAGAAAAGAAAACTGACTAGTTACGTGCTAACTCATCCTGACTGGTTATTTGATTCATACTGGGTCAGTTAAAAATAAACTGAAGGTAGCCTTCAATTAAATATTGTTAGTGACATGCGTTGGTCAAAACTATTATTTCCTTATAATGCAATCATGTTGCCTGCTACAGCATTAACTCCAGACAATAATGAAGATGAATTTAAATCGCACTATACCACCAAATCCTCTATTTTACATACTAATTCTTTAAAGGAGATGAGATTTGACTGATAGGTCACATTTCTCCTGCAGATGTACAATTACTCTTTTTTAGAAGAGACATCTGCCTTTCAGCCACAAATGATATTACTGTAGATGTCACACATTAACGTGAAGGACGTGATTCACTTTCTAGCTATGATAGACCTTTAATTCTCCTGTCTAAATTGGCTGGGGAGGATGGTTCTTCATCTTTAGACCGTGTCATCCTCACATTGGGCCTCATCACTGGAAGAAAGGCCCACCATCATTATCTCATGATCTGCCTATTCCTTGGCGTTCCTAGACCAATAGGATATGAACAAAGAGGATAATATTACAGCTGGATAAAGATAAATGGAACTCAATTTCACTGGAATTAAAACAAGCTTTTGATTCATTTGAAAAAAGAAATGATAATGAGGAATTCAATTTGATTTGTTTGGCATTAAAGGTAGTTTGGGTTCTCCTTTGACCATTCTGGATGAAGAAATTAATGTAGCTTCTCTTTCAGTGCCTTCAAAATAATGAACAATGGAGGAAAAGAAACAGAGAAAAGAGATTGAGATAGGGAGGGGGCTAACGTTATGACTCTATTGAAAATTGTGCTGTTAACAAATTGGTGGGTCTCAGCTGTTTTCCGAGACTTCAGCCTCCAGGTGCATTTGTCTGCCTGTTTGTCTGTCTCTTGCTTCATTGTAGTGCTTCTTTCAATGCCGGACTTTCAGTTGCATCCGGACAGCCCAAATGACAACGCTGCCGGCAAGAGGGAGGTAGTTGACGGGAGAGGAGTGAATAAAAGGAGCCCAAATCACCGCTCCCCCGCCTCCTCCCCTTTCCCCTCCTCCCCTGTCAGCCGGTCTGGACAGCCCGGGGGAGATCAAACCTGTTTGTAATCCCGCTCTTCCTCTTCATGTCTGTGTGTTTACAACCTGACCACATTGCTGCTGTACGCGCTCTCACAGCTCTGTCTGTGGTCCACGTCGCTCTCTATTAAATCAGATAGAGCAAGGTGGGAAAGAAATGGGATGCATTCATTGTCCTTGGCTGACAGCTTCTCAGAGAGACAGTTGCACAGTGCTAGTTTTTCTGCACTGCACTGACAACTGATGGGCAATTAATTTGCACCAACCACTTCCCCCACCTTCACATGGTCATAATAGATGTTTCCAGCCCGGGGTTTGAGTGAACGGTGAAGTGTCTGCTATATGACTGTCATCAGATGGTTTGTTCTAGTTCTGCTTCCTTCTAGGGAGGAATGCAGGCTAACTGTTGGGAATGACATTTTTCCTCTGGAGTAGTCTGGGGGCCTTGTTTCTCTTTCGTCCATGCTCGGGTTCTTTTCAAACGCAGTAATTTGTGGAAGGGGACCCCAGCCATAGATCACAGGATCTAGAGCTGCGGGGTTGGTGGGCAGGGGGAACGGCCTTTGGGGTGCAACCCTGGAACTTCTTCAATGAAAACCGCATGGCTTTTAATGGGCAACCTCTGGGTGGTCCAATCAACCTCAAGATGACATTTAGTGACACATGTGTCTCTGGCGATTGATTTCAGCCCATGAAACATCAGTCTGCCTCTTTCGTAGGATGTTTGAAATAGTGATGTATCTGGACTACAGTGGCGGTTGATTACATGATGCCATAAATAAATTCCAAGCAGGTTGTGTTTGGTTTCCCAAGGGCCTTTGTGGCTTCTTTGACATCTTCATCAAGCTTTTGGTCTTTGGGGAAAAAAGGCACTGGTGATGACAAAAACAAGAATCTAATGAATGTTTAAGACATTTATATGAAAGGAATAATCTGCATGTAAACATGTCTTTAATTCTTTCCTAACAACACATCATTCATGCTCAAACTTCACCATTCACAGGCAACATAATGCCTCAAGGTCAGAAAGTAAACAGGATGGTGCAGAGCTCACCACATCTAACCCCAGTTGCCAAAATGTTACTAATCTGCATCACAAGAACAGCAATCATCTCACTTCAGCGGTTTTCCTGCTACAAACCCTCTCACCCTGCAACAGACTGACATCATTGTCCACAGACTCCCCAGAACATTTGTGGCGTGTACTTTCAAAGCAACGGGAAAACCCCTTCCTTCTAACTTGGAAGTGACCGTGATTAAGCAACTTTGCACTGGGTTAGCTCCTTTCAAAAAGCAAAATGATATCCACACCCATTGGGATGCTTTCATGCATGAAGTGAGGCTCATTGTGGGAGAATATGTAGCATAATAAAGTCCTAAACACATATCATTTAGGTACTGCCCATTAAAACAACAAAAACAATGCTGTCAAATCATTGTGACTTTATAAAAGTCACAGAGTCTCAAGGTTACTATCAGCAGTAGATTCCACAGTTTCCATCCATTAGCTCGGATTGTTGTTAACTTGGGGTTACAAGAAGGTTAAACAAGTAAAGCTGTAATGTTGATTGCCATCGCAAATGACATAATAGTCCAGCAATCAGCTTGCTGTGATGAGCAGCTTTTGGCATCATTGCCTGAATCCAGTTTCCCATTATTAAGCTCAAACATACAGTATCTGCTCTGGCCAAATGGCTTCAATATCTCCAATCAAACTGTCAGACCAGGCCTCTTTCATGTAAGGTGAGAATATGTTCACTTGTTAGATTATGCTGACTTAGTGGAAAAAGTGACAGCCAGTCTGTGTCTTACTCTAAGCCTGATATCACTGTGACCTGGGGCTTTTGCGACTTTGTGCTGAAAACTGGACAGACTGACTTTTACCATGTAATATAGCCTGCCAATACATAAAATACTTCAAAACCATCATATGTTTCATGCTTTATCCCATTATTAGTGGCTGAAATATCCATCCACAACACAATAACCAATATTGCATAAAACATTTTGTCAGTTGTGCTCAGTGTTAGTAAGGCCCGCACTCACCACATATTTCAATTCCTCAGCATTGTGTGAAACCAGAAGTCTGTTCTAAATTACCAAAACACAGTTAAATAAACTCCTGTGAGACAACAACATCTGCAATATTGTACAGATATTCAAAATGTCAAAGTCCTCCTGGTATGAAATATAGTTTTACATTATTAAACGAATGTTGTCTTTAAAGTGACATAAAATATTGGTTCACCAGTTTTTTTAACAACACAATGACCCCAAAGCCTTCCCGCTGAGCCAATCCTCTCACTGTGGAGCCATCATTTACGAAAATGTTCAACTAAGGAGAACATTTCCAAAAGAAAAACATGCTGATATCCAACCAGGAGCTAATAAAAGTGGTTTTGCCATGCTGACAACCTTCATTTAATTCTCAAGTTTGAAGAGTCAAACACAACCACTACTGGGGGTCAGTCTGTCGAATGGCGTCCCACAGAGACCCCATGATAGAGGGACTGGAGCTGAGCGAGGGAGGGGTAAGAAGAGGGGTAAGAATAGGGTAGAAGAGGTTTGGTGCTCAAATCAACTGCTAAAAGAATTAAATGCAAATCAAAATCTTATGAACAGGCCAGCATTTGAAGACAAAATGGAGTATTAATTGTAGACAGCTACAGTTCGATATGTTGAAATAATAAGCTTAAGAGGACGATGACCATAATGGCTACCTGCAGTGCTTGGAAAAAAACCAGAGTGCGCCCCCACCAAGCCCTCCATCTTTCATGGAGCTACAAACAGCCCCGGCTTCTCCTTTGGTCAGCAAGCAGCAAAATGAAAAGAAAAACCTCCCCTGGGTTTGAAATAAAAGGCCTGAATCAAACTAACACCAGGAGAGTTTTTCGTCCACTTTGCTACCTGCAGTTTCTGTATATTAGCCTATTCTAGTCATGGTCCACATCCCGCAGTGAAATGAATACAAAATTGCATTTAAGTTAATGCTACATAACATTTCCTCTCTTTTCTCATTATTTCCCGTGCTTTTTGTTGTGGTTTTTGTGGTTGTTGCACATTTGTAAAAACCACCTGCAGGAGTGATTTGCCAATTTGGTAAAGTGCACCTGAAGCTGTCCGATAGCTGCGACCAACATCCCGAAACACAATATAAGCCACATTAATGGCAATGTTCAATAACTGCATACCAACAGCGAAAATAAATAATGCATTAATACTTTGTATTGATAGCAGCAAAGAATTGCGGCTCTAACAGCATCAGACATGATGGAGACCCCCTACCTGGCAGCCCCTGTATCCACGACCCCCGCTGTTTGTGTATTGTCGAACCATGGCAGCCCATTGACAGCCTCCCCCGGATTGCCAATTTCCCGTTGGTGGTCCAGGGTTTCGCCTGTCCTTTCTCAGCATTGTGCAACTGGAATAGGTGCGTCCTCCCCTGTTCACGCTGCGGTTGTAGCTCCACGATCTGATTGGACAGCGCTAAGCGAGACTTCATCAGGAGAACATCCCTGTCGTCATGACAACTTGCCAATATCCCAACAGGGGTGTGTTTGTGGGAGGGTGGGGTGGCGGAGCATGGTTGCATTCCTGCCTCCGACTGGAACACGACAACGATTCATTTTACATCATCGTTACCTCACTGCTTGCTTCCCCCTTGTTAGTCCTAGCAGGCTAAGCTAATCTGTCCAGTTTGCGATCTCGGAGAATGTATGGACCACTCTGCCACAATCTGTGAGTCTACAACCAGCTGTCCCATCAGGGTTTCCCAGCCCAATGTCTCGCACCACAGGACACCAGATCAGCTTAAAATGATGGCCATAATCACTATTCCATCGCATGAGATTCAAGACAGCGATAGCAAACACAAAGAGAGACTCCGAACTCCAGAAAAAAAGTTTAGTCTTCAAATGTCTTAAGCCAATGCAGCATTATATGTTTCATCCACAAAAAAATAAAAAGGATTTTTACAAAGGGACTGCAGGTTTGTTTGAAACCATGGTAACTTGAGAGAAAATTCTGAGAAAGACATTTCACTTTCTATCCTCAAATGGCCTTTGTCATTGTGCCCCAACATTTCTCACCCACATCCTTCCCATGAAGGACAAGTTATGCCAGACTAAAAAGACTATTGTTCAAGTTTATCGTTCTGCTAACTCAACATACAGTTGAGTTCAAAGAAAGAAAGAAAACCAAATCCCACAGAATCAGGCTGGAACAGAGCAAAAGAGATCAACAAAAGATGGAAAGAAGACAGAAAAGAGGGGGAAAGTGAGAGAAAAGTAAAAGCAAGGCTTTATCTTGTTGTCAGCCGCGCTATCAGCGGCACAAACAGATGAATGTTTGGCGGGTGAGACACCTGCTGTGCTGCTAGCCTGCTAGCCCGCGATTAGCACAGAGCAGGCGGCTGGTTCCCAGGGTTCTTTCCCAGTTACCTCCTGCCGAGCTGGAGACGTTGACCTTGGCCACTGCTGGAGCTCTCCTCCCCTGCTAGGAGTGAATGGCGGGCTGGGAAGAAGGGCCCTAGCCTCCGCACTCCTTTGATTGCTAATCCCCCAAACATTGTGCACCACCCGGCACCCTACCTGGCCTTCTAGCCGGAGGCGGCTTGGTGGTGGCCATTGAAAGCAGGTGATGAATGGGGTATAGCTGTTGGAAGCCAGGCTCCCTGGGCAGCAGAGGAGCTCTGCGGGCCCACAAAGCTGCTTAAAACAGTCCAGTGTGGTTCTCATCTGTTTTGGTGGATTTCTGAAGAAAAAAGGATGCCCCCGCTTAGTCCTTGGTATTTTAAGTCTTGGTAAGTGGACAGCAGTTTCCAAAAATAGCCATATTAAAGACCATTGGGTATTCACAAAACGTAAACAACGTCTTCCACAACCCTTGAAAGGGCAGAGTGTGATCTGAGATACCCGTCAGTGGATTCTCGTATTAAAACTATTATGGAAGCACAAGTACGGAAACACAAAAGCTGACAAGTGGAAAAAAAACATAATACTGCTGCTAACCAGAGGAGCCGGCAAAAATTGATCGAGCGTGGTTTGTGAGAGGACATGGACTTCTTAAAGCGATAGTATCCTCTCTATTCTGACCACCGCCCAGCATGGGTTGGAGTGTAAACCCGTGTCAACGTATTGATAGTGTGTAACTCCCTAACCTTTAATTCTGTGTGTGAAGTCAATGGCAGTGCTTTGACCATTTCAGTGGTGACTATCGCAGGATATAATCTATGGAAATTCCAAATAACATGACATAAAAAAGCGATTTGCCAGGAAAACTTTTCAAAAATATTCCTCAGGACAGACTCACAAAAGCCACATATTGTATAAAATTCACCATGACAAACAGAAGGAACTAATACAATAACACTTCTCACAGGGCAATAGCGGTAACACTCGATTCTGCCAATTCAGATTTTCACCCCAGTGACATGGAATCCCAAATCGTTCCCAAATACCTTTCGGAGGCGGCGGCAAAAAAGAAAGGGAAAAAAAAACAAAACAGAAGAGCGATGCCACAGAGTGAAAAAATGAAAATACAAACCTTCTCATTGTAACGTCAGCAGCATGTTCAGGAGAGACTGCTGGATGCCAGACTCTTAAGGGGACCGGAGCTGAATTCAATGCCTCTTGTCAGGGGAGCTTGATGTGATTATCGCCCCCTGCTAGGGCAGGGATAGTGAAGTTGTCTGGCGCTGGCAAGGACGCTCAAACAGCACTGCGGGATGCCCTCTCGCTGTCCCCACTCCAGGAACATCGCTCCGGACGCAACAGGGGGTGGGAAGCATCCACCATCTTCACCAAAGAGTCTCTGTGTGTGTACATGTGGCTTTTTTGTGTGCATGTGCGCATGTGTGAATTCACGTCGTGTTGACATTATTTTTCTGCAGTTGCTGCTGCTGATGCTATAGAAGCAAATCGAGACAAGAAGTTGTGTTCAAGGTCAAGGTGCTGCTGACTAGCCACTTATGGGCTTATTACTTTTTAATGTATTACGCCTCAGTGTGTGAAGCAATTTTAAGCCAGTCCCTAGTGTGTGTACATATTTGTGTTTGCCTGTGAGTGAATAAAAATCATTGTTTGGCCTGCCTAAGGAATATTCCCCTCCCCCTACTCTCCACTGAGGACTGAGTTGCTCCCGGCTCATATCGACAGACCCTCTGCTGACTATTGATCTATGAATTTGTACAATATGATAATAACAATATGTCTGTTTCAGTAGTGGGATTGTGATGTGTCTGTTTAATTTTTTTTCATCTCTTGTATGTGCAACAGCAGTCAAATACAACAGAGAATGCACCCAAACAGGGTCTTTGTACTGAAAATGTGAGCTTTTCTGTAGGCTACATTTTTTCTTGTAGAGTATCGCTTCATATATATGAATGCACCACTCTGTAAAAGAATTACATTTGACTTAGAAATTAGGAGTGCAAAATGTAAACAATGCATAAATAAAACAGCGTCATAAAGGCCTCAGGATAATGAAACTCTCTCCTCAGGACATGTTTAAGCATGCAGAAAGAACCACAGAATGCAGAAAGTACCACAGCTGGCATAAAAAGACAAATCACTGCACAGAAACAGTCTGTGCAGTATGTGACACAGTGACATACATATCAGATCTGACTGGTGATGCATTTCTATGTGCTTTGACCACCCAGGCATGAGATCAGGAGAGCACTGCCTTTTGGGTTATCAGGGCATTTCGGCAGATTTCCCCACATTGTACCAACAACCCCCCACCCCCACCCCCACTCCCCCTTTGCTTTCTATGCTGTCCCCCTGGAGGCAAAAGGGGGCAAAATAAGACTTCAAAGCAACTCCAAAATAGTCCTGACACAAACTCATTTCCTCATGTTACATGAAGGGGGCTGGCAGGCCTGCTAGACTGCTCCAACTCTGGTATGTCTCAGCCTCCTGCTCTGCGCTACCTCATAACAAGCAGTGGTGACGGGATGCCATTTTGACTGAGCGATTATGGACAGTCTGACATAGACTTAAAAGGAGCCAGATGGGGGGAGAATTTACAAGGGCCGATCTGTGGGTCATGCTGGGCTCAGATGAGATGAGGAAATGGGAGCTCATTTAAGGGGATGCTATTAGCAGTGAAGGACCACAAATGACTGCAGCTTGGAACTATATTAAGATGAAGCAGCGCAGGGTGGGATAGCCTGCACATTCAGCTGTTAAAACTTATTCTTGATGTTTTGACCACAAAATGTGCTAGGTTTAGGGAAATAGTGTTTGTACTACAACATAGGTTAAAGGGTCAGTTCACGAAGACGTCTTATTTTTTCACTTACCTCAAATGGTATCCAGCTGTGCAGACAGTTGGGTTTTTTGGATGGTTTTAAAGAACCAGGTTTTAAGATATCAGGTGAATGGAAATACATTTTTGATGCTTATTAGGAAGGTGTTTTTGTAAATCTATTGGCAGCTATATTTATATATTAAACAAAATTTTATTTTGTTTTGAGCAGCGCAAATGAAAGTCAATATCTCTCCATTGAAAGTGTACTTCTCATCTTATACACACATTTTAAGACTATTCCACTATTTAGCCTTGCTCTCCTATAACATTCAGAATTGATTCACAATGGACAGTTTTTTTTTAAAAAGTTTAAAAATGTGGGGCGGAGGTTTAGCTCAGTGGGTAGAGCGTCCGCCCCATGTACTGAGGCTGCAGTCCTCTGCAGCGGCCGCTGGTTCGACTCCCGCCTTCGGCCCTTTGCTACGTGTCATCCCCTCTCTCTCTGCCCCCTTTCCTGGCCACTCTTCAGGCTGTCCTATCAAATAAAGGCAAAATGGCCAAAAAAATAACTTAAAAAAAAAAAAAAAAAAAAAAGTTTAAAAATGTAGCCTGGAACCGCTAGACTC
>JAJHUR010099623.1:0-12968 GCA_027495735.1 Lutjanus campechanus | reverse complement strand
TTTTTTTTTTTTTTTTTGTTTTTTTTTTTTTTTTGTTTTTTTTTTTTTTTTTTTTTTTTTTTTTTTTTTGGGAGATAAAAAAAGTCCCTGCTTATAAAACTGGTGCGGCTCATGCAGATCATCACGCAACTATCAGCTTCAACAACATACACAGTAAAAAATAGCACCTAACAAACGGATGATTAAAATGAAACTGAGGATCAGAATAAATGTGAACTCTCATCATCAAATTGTGAATCCGAATGTTCTCCAGGTTTCGGGTCTTTTAATATCTGAAAAATAAAAACAGCAGCCTCTGACAACACGTTGATATGAAAAATATAAATCTCTGCAAACATATAATATTCTTGTAAACATATGTGTCATATTTCTATCTAACGGTGAGTCGGCTGTTTGAAGGCAGAAAGCCACGGAGCCAGAATATCTCAAGTCATTTCATTTCAGATTTTTCTTAAACCATGAAAAAAAAAAAAAACGGTGCTGACATTATTGTGCGTGTCTCTGTCGTGTAAAAATGAAGATAGATGACGGCACTAGAATCAAGACAATGACATTTGCTTCTAACCATTTCTTGAGACTGATTCATCGGTTTGAAATAATCGAATTTCACTGTCAGATTTGTTTTAAATAAAATACGATTTTAGTAGTCAGAAGTTTTGTTAAGATCGACATGTTTTGCAGTGAAATTTGTTGCAACGCAGGCAGCAGCAGCCTGCAGGTAAACTGAGACATGCACCAACATGACACCCAATTAATCACAAGTGATCTATCAAACCGTTTAATAGATTCATGTGTGAATATTCACAAGTTCTCATTATTATCCTATTTTGTATGTTTTTTTAAATGTCAAAGATTAAATAGTGATAGAAATCCACAGACCAAACTCCACTCTTTTTTTGATTCTTTTTACTTCAGTTAAGAAAGTTACACAAAAGGTGGCAAATTTGTCGACAATAAATAATAAATAATTTTTGTTGCACGGGAACAAACGAAACACTTTCTTCCAGAGCTAACGGTATTTTTAACTTATTATTAATTATACACATCTTTGGGAAAGAAAAAAAAATTCTCGGACGGACACTAACTCACACAAATGTCCCACGAAGCTTGTGGCAAAATAGAGGTATACCTTGTTGCAAATGCTTTAGTACTCGGGCCATGAAGGAAATGGTGTAATTAAATGAAGAAAAGCAGTGCTGTTCCCTCCAAACGCTCTATTATATGATGAGGTGCGTGGATCGAATTAAAAAATCACCAGTCTTTGTTTTCTAGTCGAAGTAGCGCACAGCAGTTCGCAGGTAACAGATTCAGACGTCTGTCCTGCTCAGGTCCGTTTATGATGGAGTCAGGTTCATCAGGTTCATGTCTTCTCGGTTTGGCAACTGTAACCAGGCGTGAACGTGCAGCACCGGTCATGAGGACGCATCCGTCCGTCTGTCTCTTCTGGATGGACATTAGATGGGTGGCTGTGGTAAAATCCCATGATTGTCTTCACAGTGTCAAAATACAACCAGGGGGGTTGCTCGGTGTAGTCGGGGGGGAGTGGGGATGGGATGAACGGGGGCTGTGTGTTCACTTTCAGTCCGTCCATGCGGCGGCTGCTCAGGCCTCGATGGGGCTGGATACCATGCTGTTCGGCGTGTCTGGAAGCTGAGACGACATGGACGCTACCTCGCTGCCCGTCGAGTTCGAACCCGGTCCTCCCTCCGAGAAACTGACCTGCGGGGCACATGAAGCAGCGGTGAGAAACATCTGGAAACAGCACAGGGCGGTTAGTGTCAGGGATGACGCACACTCCGTCTCACTGCAGGTAGGATGGAGGCGCACACTAACATCTGGCAGGAAATCAGGCTACGTGTTTGCGTACACACCGGGTGCGTTTGAGGTTTTTCTTCATAAATGTTCTGTGAACTCATCATCTTAGTGTGTCTGCCATCACGGTTCACTTGCAAAGACTTGAAATTTTAGTGATCATTACAGTGAACATCCTGCCTGAAATGGACTGAGAATGATAGTTGTAATCAACTGTAAGATGTATTTTTACTGCACCATTTACAACAGGAAAGGCAGACGGTGTGTTCATTCTGAGGGGTTAGCTTTATAGCCTAGATTTTGTATTTTATAAAATATTAAAATTTGCTTGATAATAAGGGGAAAAAATAAAGGGAAATCACATTCAAACCTCTAAAAAAATCTAAAAAATAAACATCCTATAGGTCCTGAACATTAAGTCAGCTGAGGATTCCGCTGGAGTTCACGTCTTCGTTATCGCCATTCTTATTATCCATAGCTGAGATCTTAACCCTGCTCTTTACCTACAATCCCCCAACACTGACTCAGTCCATAACTAACAACATTAGACTTGTCTGAACGCCACCAAATTAAAGATGAATTCCGTGTCACATTCCACTTCTCCTCATAAATGCTAATAATTCCCTTCTGTGTACACCTCCAGCCTCAGCAGGCCACCGTCATGCTGGAGCTATTTTTTAGGAGATTTCAGCAGATCAGCAAATCAATGAGAATAAAATGCTCGCCAAATCCTTCAAGGCCAACATTGGCCCTGTGTCTGTGTCCCCGACGGGACAGTCGGAGACAGCCCGGGCCAAACTGCACAGGCCTCCATCTCTCTAAAAGCGTGAATCTAACAGAAAAATATGAAAAGATGATTGACACTAGTAGTCTGAGCTGCTGAA
The DNA here is from genome assembly GCA_027495735.1 of Lutjanus campechanus. Classification (NCBI taxonomy): domain Eukaryota; kingdom Metazoa; phylum Chordata; class Actinopteri; order Lutjaniformes; family Lutjanidae; genus Lutjanus; species Lutjanus campechanus. The sequence goes on along the minus strand of JAJHUR010099623.1, from coordinate 10,272 downwards.
TAGTGATTATGAGGTCGCTCAAAAGTCACAACCTCGACCAGCTGTAACGACCACAGATTAAATTGAGCAGTGCTACAAAGATTGTTCATACTCCACTGAAGGAAAATCATCTAAAAACAATAATGATATATATATATATATGTATATATATATAAATATATATATATATATATATATATATATATATATATATATATATATATATATATATATGTGTGTGTGTGTGTGTGTGTGTGTAAAAACATCTGAACCAGCATGAAACCATCCACAGATGTGATACACATCATTTCATGTCCACTAAATTCACTAATTTGACTAACAAACATCCACAGGCGTGGAGGAAGAAAACGCTCTGTTGTAAATGGATTTAGTAAATATTGGTTTCAATAGAGAATTTTAGTGTCTAAACAACAGAATAGGATGGAAGAGAACCCACTAATAGAGTAGATTTGCATGGTCAGATTGTTACTTCAAAGGCCTTTTCTATACAGATAAAACTGGATTTTTTTTTCTGCATGTCAAATGTTAACAATAGAAACTCGATATCTGAATAAATAAATCAATAAATACATTTAAATACAAAAGTTCCTTAATGAGTAAGTGTAGAAAAACACGCACCAGTTGTTGGAAGGCGGGCTGGTCGATGTCGCTCTGCAGGGCGAAGTCGCTGAGGACCTTCCAGGGCGGCTGGTAGCTCTGCACCTCCACCGGGTTGGCCTGGATGCCGCCGTCGTGCCGCTCCGGACTGGCTGCCACCATCGGGGTTCCCGTCATCCCCTGGATGTTCTGCAAGAGGACGGGGTGGTGGTCAGCACCCAGTACACACATCCCATCATCCACTGTGGCTCACTCCACATGAAAGGGTGTGGGTGGTTCTGTGTGTGTGTGTGTGTGTGTGTGTGTGTGTGTGTGTGTGTGTGTGTGTTTGTGTGTGTTGGAGGGGAGGAGGTGGCATGTGAAATGAATCCAGCAGTCAATCAGCAGAACGATCAATAAACAAGCAAAGCAAATAAACACATGAATATGCGTGTTTGTTTGTTTTGTGTGTGTGTGTGTGTGTGTGTGTGTGTGTGTGTGTGTGTGTGCATGTGTGTGCGTACGTGTGGACTTTGACCTCACAGTCTTGGACTCGTCTACAACTATCCTAACCCTTAAACCATCTCGAGGCCTTTATCGTCCATCAGTTCCTCCCTCACCATAAACCCTGCAGCCGATCATCGGCCCCGTGTTCCGGTTGGATTTGGGGGATTTATGAATAGAAAATAATACAAAATGGAGGCTACCTTATATACCCAGAGGTTAAATATTGGAGTGAATAATGCGAAACAGAGTTTCAACAGTTGGGGTCTGTGACTGGTCAAACAACAGTGCTACAGACACAAGTTTTGTCTTATTTCATTCTATTCCATTTCAGTAGAATGTCAGTGTGAACGCATTGTCGAGGTTAGTATTTGGTTAGTCTCTGATCTGGTGCTCTCACCGTCTTGTCGTTGGGCTGCTGCTGCTGCAGCTGCTTCATCAGCAGACTCCTCTTCTTGTCCTTGCAGCGCTTGTTCTGGAACCAGACCCGGATGACCCGCGGGCTGAGCCCGGTCATCTCCACCAGCTGCTCCTTCATCAGGGCGTCGGGCCTCGGGTTGGCGTTATAGCAGGTCCGCAGCGTGTGCAGCTGCTTCTCGTTTAGCACCGTTCGGACGCGGGTGGTCTTCTCCGGCTGTTTGTGGACGTGAGGTCGCAACGCGGGCTGCCGGGCCGAGATTGGTTCTGCTGTGTACAAAGGACAGAGAGAGACAGCCAGAGAAGGGGACATGAATGAGTCTGTCTGTCTGCAGAGAGGCTACACACAGGACCAGATAAACATGAGACATGATGAGGACTGATAAGATATGATTGTGCAGCACATGATGGACAACTCTGTCAATTCTGTTTGTTTAATAATCTTTACACACGCTGCTGGTGTCACAGGCGGTGACGGTCACACCGGCCCGTTTTATGTCATTTTTGCGTAAGAACAGCAAATTTTCACACTGCGTTTAAAATTCTGCTTCAAAGAGTTCATTTCATGCTTTGAGGATCTGTGGGATTCAGTAGCTTTAATGCAGGAGAATAGAAACTCATGTGATCCAAGGTCAGAATATGGATCTGCTCTAACACGTTCAGACACTACAGAGCAGGTCCACCAGCAGCCTCAGCTGCTAATAATAAGCTTCATTGTGTAAAATCTGCTCCAAACTTGAGAAAGAGACCAGATCCCGATCCTGGTTCATTCAGCATCATTCAGTTAAGTGTCTTACGTGTGTTTTGTAGTTTTCCCACTGTACTTAGTGTTGACTTAGTGTCCTAATATTTTGCTGCACCTAACTTCACTTTTCTCTCTCTCTCGCTCTTTTTTTTTTTAATTTATTTTTTTTTTTTTTCTTTTAGAAAAAGAAGACATGTATATGTATAGCGCTTTTCACAGACATGAGTCACAAAGGCCTTTATGCAACATTAAATAACATAACATGTAACTTTTACACACACACACACACACACACACATATATATATATATGTATATATATATATATACCAAATTAGCATCCGTTACAAACACTAGCTGTTTTCAGTTTGTCTGTGTACATTGTATCTGTGTCTATCAAACAAAACGTCAATAAATGAATATTATAAACCAGCAGGACCGGGTGGTGACACGGCAAACTTCGCTTTAACCTCGAGCCCAGTCCAGACCTGCAGAACACTGCACAGCATAAAGACCAAACGCAACCCGGAGCCACAGCCCTGTCCCGTACTCCTGCAGAGCAGCACTGATAACTGGGTGTATTTCTGACAGCAGCAGCAGCCTGTATCTAATCTACCGAGCCTGACTGACTGACTGAATGACCGGTCGGTGGTGTGCACACAGGAACACGGAGCAAACTAAACATATAGAGGAGCAGAAACCAGATCCAGAAGAGAACCTCAACGAAGCGAATCTGGAGACGGTCCCCTTGTTAGTTATGGCACAGCAGCAGCAGAACATTTACATTCAAAGAGAGATCAGAACTGTATAGTCTACACAGTGCAGCCCAGCGGGGATGTGAAATAGAATATGTTCACTTCATCTGAATATGAACCATCACAGTCTGAGTCTCAGAGTCAGCTTGGAGGATGAGTTGATTTTTTAAGGAGCACCTGTACAACATCCAACCAGGCTGCAGGAAAACGCTTTGGAACTCCGGGAAAAGAAAAAAGTCAAAAGCAGGCACACGGAGCAAGTTGTGTCTCCCTGTCCTCAGGCCGGGCGGAACTTTACCTGCCATCTGTAGCGGTCTGGCGGGGTGCAGCGGACTGAGCGGGTCTCCGGAACCCAGACTGGCCCGTTCCACCACGTCGTGGTCGGCCCGACAGAAGAGGCCGTCTTCCCGCAGAGCGAACTCGTCCCCTGGGATGAGCTGCCGGCTGCAGGCCACGCAGCGGAAACACTCGATGTGGTAGACCTTGGAGCGGGCCCGCATCACGAAGTCATTCTTACTGAAGCCGATGTTACATTTAGCGCATTTAATCCCGTATAACCTGCGGGACACACACACACACACACACACGAGTGTTTGATTGCAGCGACAGTATGACGAAAATAACACGACTGATAATTATAATAAAAACATAATAATAATAATAATAATAATAATAATAATAATAATAATAACAACAACAACAACAACAACAACAACAACAACAATAATAATAATAATAATACATGTTATATTTCTATGCATCATTTATAATTATTATAAACCTATTATTTAATTTCCATGTTTTATTATGGGTGGTTGTAGTAAAATTACATTAGCAGCACATTCTGTTCATGTTACATCTCAAGTTTATACAATTAAATGAAGTGATTTTCTTTTTTTTTAATTTTCTCTACAATGTGATTTTTTTTACAGTAAAACTTTAACAGTAATTTTCTCACGAGACAGTAAATGACGGCCTGCTCAGGTTGTAATCGAATATTTGTTCACTTGGTGTAATATCCGCCAGACCAGTGAGCCTCTTACAGGCTGAAAAGGCGATCATGAAAAATCAGTATTTTTTAAATGTTTCCATCTGTCACACAGCAGCGCGTAAAGGATGCTCCAGTCTGATCGGAATCACTAATTATTAATAGATGAGTTATGTAGGCCTGATGTTCATTGTTTCATGTTTTTAAAATGCATCTGATAAACATGAGACAATTAATTAGTGAGGACGCGCTGTCTACAACCAACAGTTGTAGCAGTAAAGATGATTATAATCAGAATATTTCAAACTGTTCTTAAACAGCTTCGTATCCACAGTCCCAATATTTTCAATCTGTTATTGTCAAATAAAAAAAATCATAATAATCCCAATCTCCGTGCTGCTCCAGCTCCTGTCTTGTATCTGAAGGGGGTCGTCCCGTCCCGGCCGTCCTACCTGATGTAGTCCCGTTTACAGTACGTCTTGCCGTCCCTGACGAAGCACGTGCAGGACTCGTCCAAGTACTGGCTGCATTCGGCACATTTTAGACAGGCTGCGTGCCACTCCAGGTCCGGGGATACCCGCAGGATGTACTGGTCGTGGATCTGGTTCCCGCAGCCCACGCACAGAGACACCAGCCGCTTCTCTGGAAGACACATCACACACACTGTTCACACACTGTCCGCTCACTGAGGACACTCATCTAATACTGAACCCAGTGGCCTTATGATAATAATGATAATAATAATGATAATAATAATAATAATAATAATAATAATAATAATAATTATTATTATTATTATTATTATTATTATTATTATTATTATTAGTGTTGTTGTTGTTACATTGTTTTTAACAGGCTGAATAAAAAGTCTACATGTAACATCTTAAACCTTAACGCTTCAGTAAAATTCACCATTTTATGACACTGATGACTTTAATAGGCCCAGAAATTACGTCCTGTCTGTAGCCATCACCGAGCAACTAATTCAACTCTAACTTGTGATGGATTTAGTTCCAGAATCGCCTTCAGCAGCGAGCAAGTTTCTTACTTTTCGGCGGATCCCCCATGTCTCCCATGTCCACAAAGTAAGACGACGTTAGGTCCACTGTCACAGCGGGCTGCGGCACCTGGAAGCCTGGATGTGTCCTCCGCTGCCGGGCTGCTGGGCTGCCGGGCCAGGGGCTGTGCTGTCCGGCTCGGAGAGGAGAGGGAGTGTGTGTGTGTGTGTGTGTTTGTTGCCGGTGTGTGTGCAGCTCTGGGAGCCTGACAGGCGGCGGGGCTGACGTAGGACAGCAGCACGTCATCTGCATGAGCAGCTGATTGGTTCTGCAGACCCTGACCAGCACTAACCGCACACACACGCGCGCGCGCGCGCACTGGCACACTTATTGTTGCATATCATTTGTTTTCCAGCTTTGCTTTGCTCTTTTCTCTCCTGTTAATTTTTTCTCTTATGTTTCAGTCTGTTTGTTTTCATGATTTTCATAATTGTATGTTCGAAGCAGAACACACGCTCCATTTCTTTTTTAAACTTTATTAGTGTCTGGACACACAGAGGGCCGCAGAGGACACATTCCTGGACACACACTCTTGAACATGGTCGTGCAGGAGATGGATTTATATTCGACTCGATTAACAGTCCACAGTTAAACCCTTGAGAAAGGACGTCAAACAGGCCGCTGCACCCCGCCTTAACACACACATTTAGAAGGCGGGCAGCTGTGTCTGTGGTCCAGCACTGACGTAAATGATGCTCTGAGCTGCTAGCAGTGAAAATCTTGTGTCCTCTCATTCACTTTTCAATCATATTGTTTTTTGTTTTTCAGAAAGTCAAAAAACAGCCTTTAAGAAATGACTCTGAAAATCAGACTTGAATGAAAGAGAAAAGTGTAATCCTTGAACCTAACACGGACATGCGCCGTTTGGGGCAGAGAGCAGCTGAATCAGAGCGGTGACAGGCCGGGACCCGCAGGAGCAGCTCAACCCCTGACACACACCAACACGCCCTCTTGTGTTTGTAACCTACACACAACGTAAACACACGGCAGCAGACACACAGAGACCTCCTGCAGTCTTTCCAGCACTTTAAAAAAAAAATATTTTTAGAGGCATGTGAAAAAAGGGCCAACCGCCATAAGCCCCACATATTGATGGAAACTGATGAATATAGCCTATAGACGAATTGGAGGGAAATAATCCTTGCTATCAGGCAGTCAGAATAAAGATCCACAGGGCCACTGTTAGCAGGAGTTAGTGTTTGCATTTTGAATTAAGCAGCAGGATTCACGTGATTGTTACTGACTCTTAACCAAAGGATGAGACATGCAGAAGTGTGCCTGAGGTGTCTCTACACAGCTCAGGCCTCATGCATGTCTCACTTGTTAATTGTTGCTGATTGATGCTGCACATTTTGATTTCTCAGAAGTCCTACCGACAGAGCTAAGTGATATATCAATACAATTTTAAGTCATGAGAAGAACAGCATCTGTTGTTTGGTTAAACTCAAAATGTTTGTGTTTTGGTTTTCCTGACAAGAAACGGTCTGCTAAATAATGCAGCTCAGAATGACTCAGAATGACTTTATGTTCATACTGGGTGATTGTAGGGGACAGAGTTTATATCAGTGTCAGGGCAGGATGTAGTGATCCATTTATGTCCACTTTATTTTCTTTTTTTTAACTGTAATTGTATCATCACATAAGAGATCACAGTTGGTCTCCCATCTCCAGGAATTTAGAATATTGCGGCTGATTAGGACACACTGAGCTGTTTTCAGTAGGTTAAATTGTTTTAAATAATTATCTTTACTGCTTATCAGATGCATTTTAAAAACCTGAAATGATGAACATTAGGCCTACATGACTCGTTTATTAGTAATCAGTGATTCCGAGCAGACTGTATGTGCTGCTTTGTGACAGACAGAAACATTAAAGACATCCTGACTCGAGCAGTTTCTATGATACAGCCTTTAAATGACTCACTGATTTGGTGTCTACAGTTCATGTTGACTTCTTTTAACCATGGCTGCATTTTCCTAAATTAGTAATTAGGTTGTTCAAATCTTATATTGATTTTATGTAAGAGTTGGTTTTGTATATGTCTTATGGGTGGTTATCAGAAAAGACAGCATCTGTTTATTCAGCAGGAATTGTTGGTACAGTACATTACATATGTGATTTTGATTATCATAACATCCAGATATAGCTTAAATATCATCTTCTGTTGGTCTTAAAGGATCATCACAGTTAACTGATATTTCTCTTATTAGTACTGAGTGAATGCATATACCCATTAATCATTATATCCACAATATTTTCAGTGTTGACCAATCTATCCAAAGCCAGAATGCTATTTAGGCAATAATGTGTATCTAGGGAATCTATGTAATTGTCACAGTCAGAATGTAAAACACCTGTATTATCATATGTGAAACTTCATTTCACGTGGGATGAATTCATGAACAAAACACAAATGTGAATTTGTTTTGTAGCATGAACACATGGCATTTTCATATTTTTTCAAAGGGTTTTTAAGACAGTTACTCCAGAATTGAAATACTCATCACTTTCACATGTTCCTTTTTATTGTTGTAAGGGATTTCACTGATGAAATGTACATCATATGTAAAAACATGAAATATTGATTATTTTCTTTTTTTTTAACATGTAAAAATAGATTTGGATAAAAAGCGTAATTGTATTAGAGGAATACAGAAGGCAAATAGCAGGTGTCCAGTATACAGAAGTGGAGCACAAAGATGAATGCACAGCATTATTATAGTGTGTTATTACACACAGATTGGTTAACTGTATTATTTTATTGTTGCTGTCTTAAACAGTGTCATTGTCAGTAGGGGTATTTCATTTTTATATTATAATATATTCTAATTATCATAGGACCTTGTAATTAATGTTTTGAAAAGAGCTCTTTCTATCATTATTATATTATATATTTATTATATAGGCTATTATATATTATATTATCATCTTAACCCACATGCAGGGGTGTAATTGCTATTCTTCTTTTTATTATTTTATTTTACATAATTTTACCTTATTTTTATATCCTATTGTATTTTACACATTTTAACCTTGTTTGTACTGTATCTCTTTTTATGTCTTGTGTTTTTGTTTTGTTTTTTTGTTTTTGTTTGTTTGTTTTTTATTTGTCTTAATGCCTTTTTGTGTGTTATGTAAATCACTATGACATACATCGAATGGTGCTTTACAGATAAACTTGTCTTGCCTTGCTTTATGGCATACAGTGATATTTTTGGAATATAATGTTCTTCCAACTCTAAGGCAACTGTTTGTGTTTGGCCCTTTCCTGTTCCAACAGGATAGTCTACATGTGTACTACAGTTTTTTCACTTGTTAACATGCAAACTGGAGTCACACTGTCAAAACATTCAGTGAAACAGACGTCTGTGTGGATCAAACTGTGAATCAGACCACATTTCCCAGAATTCATGAGCTCTCATTCCTACTGCACCACCTGTAAAATGCTATATATTTACAGTTCATTTTTCAATAGCTAACACACTGTTTTCAAAACTGTTCAAAACACATTTAAAAAGTGAAATCATGTATTTCTGCAGTAAGCTTATTAAAATATATCGGACATCTTTGTAGAATATTTACAATAAAAATGAAATAATCTTTTCAAACAGCTTCATCTGAAAACCTAGATGTTGTGTTTGTAGTAGTGTTGCTTCCAAACAGACAAAAGGGGACAGTGCACAGCACAGTATGAGTGATGTGTTTTTTGTAATTACATTTGTATTACAGTATTATTGCAGCCCTGGGATTTCAGGGATTTGTTGCTTGTCTAAACTTTCTATTTTTCACATGTAAATTACTGTCTGCAAAGAAAGATAGAAAGATCCAAATATAGATAGAAGCACATTATTGCATTTGAGATTCATTCATTCATTATACTTTTGTACAGTCAACAAAGGTTACTATTATTCTATAATCAAATACTGATTTATGTGATAAATTATTCAAGCTTCAAAGATAAAAGTTGCCTGTTGTCAGTGTTTTTTTGCTATGAGTCACAGTGCACGTTTTCTGAGGGAGAATTGGTCGATCAAACCTAATTTGAGACATGTATAAAGTGTTTTGGACGCTTGAGTGAGTTTTGTAGGTGAAATACACTGTTTGACAAAGATGCATGCTGTATGAAAAGATGACTTCAGTATTGACCAGTGCTAGTTAGCAATTGAAAAAAACAGTAAACCAGGTCCATAAATGACTGACTGACTGAATGACTTGACTGGCCTGCACGGAGCCCTCCAACATGGGATGAACTGAGTCAGACCTGATTACCCAGCCTCAGAGATGGACCTGGATGGGAGAGCCAGGTTTCAAAGCTGAAACCTGTCATCATTGTTGCCATTATCTATTGATTACCATGCATCCATGCATGCTGTTTATTATGGTGTGGTGCAAATAATATTGTACCCATTTACATTCTTGTATTTCTGTACTCTCTCTCTCTTTATTTAGTTTTCTTGTATCTGCATAAGTGCGTGTGTGTGTGTGTGTGTGTGTGTGTGTGTGTGTGTGTATTTATCCCTGCTGTCCACTGGCTTCTTTGGAAAGCCTGTTGTGATTACAGTTTGGGATGTAGTGAAAGACTTGAAAGTGAAAGTGCTTATGAAAGTAGAGCTCGAGTGTTGAAGAGGAAAATCACAGCTGATGCATCTGAAAGCCACTACACTGACAAGCCTTGTAATTTGTCACCCAGTGAAACCTCATTTCCCTCATCATCAACACTGTAGTCACGAGTTCAAACACTGGAGAAAGAAACCAGGACAGAAATGTTTTCATACTGCTTTAAATGTATAAAATAAATCAGTGGTAGCTGCAGTAACTTGTGTATATTGAGGGGCTTAGTGAGCTTAATAATAATTTGCTTTCGTTTTCTTAATCAATGTCCAGTGTTTGTTTGTTTGGTCCTGTTGTTTCATTTGTGTGTGAGAAAAATTTGTAGATAATACTAATACTAATGCTAATACAACTAGCAATAATAATATCGATACTACTACTACTACTACTACTAGCAATAATAATAATTATAATAATTATAATTTATGAGAGGCCAATCTGTCAATAACACATTTTCATACATACTGTATACAGAGCCTTTCTTACATAGGTTAAGGGCAGTTAGGGCTTTTCTATCTATCTAACTAACTATATATATGTGTATGTGTATATATATATACATATATATATATATATATATATATATATATATATATATATATATATATATATAGAGAGA
>JAJHUR010099622.1:0-38230 GCA_027495735.1 Lutjanus campechanus | reverse complement strand
AGTGAATAAGTGAAAATTAAAATTGAAATCGGCTCTCAGATGCACATCGCCTCTGCAAAATGAAAATGTAAGATTGTAAAATATCTAAAAAAAAATAAAAATCTGTTATTCATTAATATTTAACTTTTTGCCAAAGCCACAGGGAGCCACTGGAGAGGAGCAAAAGAGCCACAATGCAGCTCTGGAGCCACAGAGGTTGCAGACCCCTGACCAGTGCAAATCTCCTGTGATAAATAACAAAGAGTTCATCTGCAAAACAGCATCTACAAGAAAGCACAAAGCAATAAAGTTATTCTGTGGCTAGCTTGAGGGTTATGCTATGCTTTTGCTTGTGATAAACAGTGATGAGACGGGGCGGAAGTTTAGCTCAGTTGGTAGAGCGTCCGCCCCATGTATGGAGGCTGCTAGTCCTCTGCAGTGGCCGCTGGTTGGACCCCTGCCTGTGGCCCTTTACTGCGTGTCATCAGTCATGTGTCAATCTCCAGCTGTACTATCAAATAAAGGCACAAATGCCCAATATATATATATGTATATATATATATATATATATATATGACAGTGACGAGACAGTGACGAGACAAGCTGCATGAAGTTATGTAGCTAATATATAAAGTTATGTTATATCAACATGAGCTAATGTCACCTCTGACATAAACATTACACACCACAGTAATGTTCTCTCACCTGGGAGAGATAGAGATGTGACAGGTCTTGACTTGGTCTCAACCCCTCAAAGTTGTGGTCTTGTCTCGGTCTCAAAAGGAGAAAGAAAGGAGAAAATTGACCGAGATATCACACTTGCTCAACCATTATTGGAGCACAGAGCAGAAAGGAGCGGGACCATTGTGAAAATTAATAAAGTGGAGAAAAAAGTAAAAAGGTGCATTGTTCTACACATTTAAATTCCTAACTTTACAGGTAAGACATGGGAAATTTAAATGTCCTGCTCCTTGGCACTTCACTTATAAAGAAGAAATTGAATATGCCTGGCCTAAACTGTGATAAGGAATGGTGCCTGTGTAGTAGATGACATGAGTTTGCTTTGGCAGCACTCCTCCTTAAATCTCTCATCACTGTATCCACGGCTGCAACCAGGCTGCAGTAGGTATGATAATAGCAGGGCGAGGCTCTCCAGATAACTAATCCTCAGGGTTCAGGAGCACTGCTAGGAATCTCAGGCCCCTTGTCAAGGATCTGACACCACTTCCCTCTGCCCTGAGTATCATGTCTTGTCTCTGAAGGGACTCCTACAGCTTAATCCTTCCTGGAAGAATTCCCACTTCCTTCCCTACTATCCCTCCGAGGTCGAGCAAAACCTGGCCAGTGGGCCGTTAGGGACCGGTGCAGACCTTGAGAGTATTTCTTAATTGTTCATGCAAAAACATGCATGAGGTACCAGATGGACCCATCAGGGGAAAAAATGATGAGCTCAGGTAGGGCAGTGGTCACAGGAAAGCATTCTGAATTAACTTTCAGCTGCTTTTCTCATTATCCTGTTTGGCAAATACCACCCATCTGGCGCTATACATATATTTGCAAATATTATGAGCCTGAGGGTCTGACAGGGAAGGTCGAAAGTCTTTTTAGGTTTACAGCATCCAAAAGATTAGCTGAGAGACCTTGAGCTTGAGTAACTACTAAAAGCATTGTTTGTGTGTGTGATATAGCCCAGAGCTGGAAAATAATTACAGTAAGGGCACTCACACTAATAAAGGCTACTTTGTACTCCACTAGATTTCCCAAGGAAATATTGTACTTTGCTCTACAACACTGACGGCTACAGTTCCTTTTCAGTTTAAAATTTTACATTAAAAAAAAAACATGATCAGTTTGTAACATACAGTACACTTGTAGATTAAATTACCGCAGCAGTATTTAGAAAGGATTGTGAGGGTTGCAGTAACCTATTCCAAGAATCACAATATTATAGTAATGTAACTTGATTACTGTCAGTTACTTTTGGATTACCTCATGATCACATATGGTGGCTACAACATTAAACTTTTGTTGCTAATCCTTCTGCACTTTTACTTTAATATCTCCTCCTCCTCCTTTTTAAAGAAAAATAAAAAATATTCTGATTTGAATAATTATTCATGCCTGAAATGTTTTTGTCCACATAAAAAGTTAAATTAGCTTGTTTTAAATTCTTAAAAATAAATCTACCCATTCAGAATTTATGAATATACAAATATTGTTCATTTCAAATATTTAAGACCTTGACATAAGATGCTTCTTGCTAAGTCGTCTCTCAGCGATTGTGCACTGGCAGCTTCAACTTCAAATCACACTTGTTTAAGTTGTGTATTTGTCCCAAATTGGCTCAGATTTAAGGTGAGCACAGAGAAACTTTTCTCCTTCAGCTTATGAATGTGAAAACAGCTCTTTGAACTCTGCACATACATCATTCTGCACAGTGAAGGTCAAACATCCAAGTGAAGTAACTGTAAGAGAAAAGTTTTTTTGATTTTGATTTGATAAATTTTCAATACAGGACCTTTACTGAGCCTATAATAGATTTTTTTAAGTGCTTTATGCTACTTTTACTTAAAAGACATATATGTAAGAATTTTTGTTTAAGATATTCAGAATTTCTTCTAAATGTCTCCAGGGTGCACTTGCAGCTAGGTAGAACTGCCTTTTCCTTTTATGCACCCCGGGCATGCAATGAGCTGCAGAGGTCCTCTGGGGCCATTACCTTAGAAACACTCCCTACCTTGAATGCCTTTAAAGTTTTTTTTTATAAACTAGCCTGAAGGAAACATATTGCTGTTTTACATAGTCCTTGACTTGAGGTGGAATGTGTTATGGATATCGCTCGTGTGACCTGTATGCCTCTCTTCTTTTAATATTTTTCTTGTATTGATTTCAGTGGCCATCTATGGGGAGCATTGGGTTTTAGGCCCCCTCAAAGTAAAGGGTGCAAAAAACAAAGTTGTGAAATTGCCATCGACTACAAATAAAGGCATAGCATATGCTATATTATTCTTAATATTTAATTTACATGATGAAGCGTACAGTGTGTGTTTTGTTGCGTCTGTGTGTTATTGGTCGAGCCCCCCCCCAAAAAAAAGGAAGGTGTGGGTAACCTGTATATGTGATGCTGTCTAGCAGGGTTGTTGTGGTAAGTGTCGGTGAGTCTGTCCTGCGTATGAGAAATAACAGCACACCACCACAGACAAGTGCTTTATGGTATTAGAGGTGGTTACGTTATGTAGTGTGTGTAGTGTGCAGCATGATAGTAACTGAGAGGCCGTGTGTTGTGTTCACTGTCACAGAAGAGGGAAAAAAGTTACTATGGTGCCTTCCTGCATTCTTCAAAGTTGAGTTGGTCCCGACTGAAAAACCCTGTCTAGTTAGCAGTAATGTCAAAATTATCAATAACTATACATACTGAAAATTTGAAATGCTTTCAGTACTAACTTTTTTTTGCAATGTTGATACTCTGGTACCAGCTGCTTTTTCTTACTCTCTCTTCCCTCTGACAGCGAGTTGACACACACTGCTGCAGTGCCATCAAAGTCCTGCCTCTTCTCACTTACTCACAGTTCTGTCACTTGTTTCATTTGCTGTATCTTTTGTCATATTATAGCAGATTTTATGCCATCAATAGTGAATCTAATTTTTGCCAAAGGTAGTGAATATGACTCGTTTTCAAGGTATTGCATTGAAATGAGAAATTGTAGTTAGCAGCTAAAATCAGTTAAAATAGCCTAAAACCAGAGGTCTCCTGACGACAGTTTGGAGCCGTGGATCTGTAAAGGTAACATGCAATGACATTCATCAGTGAACAGGACTTCACACATAAAGTAACAAACATGCCCAGCAACAACAACAAGCGCGTAGCCTAAGTGGATGACTGATCACAGACACCAGAAGCCTTTTGCTTGCCTGCATGAAATAACTCCTCACCAACCTACGACCTACCTATGACCCCCCAATGTTTAACCCAAGTAAGTGCCCATTGTTGATTTTATGTAATGTGTATGTTCTAACATGTCAAATTGTTTTTGTTTGTTTGTTTTGTTTTTTTTGTTTTGTTTTTTGTGAGACTTCATGTGAAACTACTACTACTTAACAATACCAGAGTTAATACTGCTGTTGCTTTCTACTGCTGGAGAGAGCTACTGTTGAGTGAAGGGATGAAGTTTGATGTCAGGTAAGTAAACAGCTGATAATGCTAACATTAGATTTTTGGAATAGCTTATAAAGACATTGGGCCTCATGCAAGAACCACTTGTTCTTAAGTGGTGCGTATGAGAGATTTAAGGGAACTTGTGGCATTCACAATTTTTCTCGTATTTTGAATTTTCTTTCAGATACGAACACAATTTACGAGTGGTCCAGACCTGTTGTAGAGTCATGTGCAGTAAGTCTGCTGTTATCCAAACTGAAGTTTTTCACTAATGAACTAAATTTCATTAGTTTGGAGACATTTCATAATTATGTCGACATTACTACAATCCAAATTATAAAATAACTGTAAATTTACATATAAAGCCTATCATCATTCATTCAGTGATTTATTATAACCTGCTGTCAGGTGTACTGGCCCTATATCTGTTCTATATCTATATCTAATTCTGTCCTCTATCTCCGTGATGAAAACTTGACGTGACGTAACCCTCTGCTCTCACTGCAGTCATTGATTGCCCCTTACTGTGGCTGTGGTAAGTCGTATTTTTTAAATTTTCATATTGAGACGTTTCTTCTTTATTTCAGTGACAGTCCGACCCTCCGGTAACACAGCATTCACTTTCCCATTTCTTTGCTTTAGCAGATATTTTAATTCCACTGCTGATGCTGTTAAAATGATAGATTTTCCTTTATGGGTCTCTGAAAGCAGGACGTCAAACTCCAAACTCATAAAGTTCTTTTTTCTCTTTGATGCCATTTTTATGAATGAACACTTCCTGACATATGGAGCAAGAAGTGCAGCCGTATATGGTAACGTATGGTAGCATAGTTAGTGTTAACTACGCTAATTTACAAGTCTCGTGCATGTGCATTCAAATATGCACAGGTGGATAATTTACACAGTTATCTGAAGTTACGAGTTTTTAAAAAAATCTGATGTAGCATGTTCGTATGAGCCCTTCGTACAAAGAAAAGTAAGAGAAATTTAAGACAAAAATACAAAAATATTTTTGTATGAGGCCCAATGTTACCTAATTTTATAATGTTACAACCTTGTTTCTTTCCTTTCCTTGTTTCTTATGATAGCCATGGTCACCCCAACTTTTTGGTGATATGCTGCCCTCATCCAGCAGTTATGGAGCAACATTATTATTCATCTGGACTTGTGTTCAATATTTGCTCTCTTTTAGCTCTGCTTTTGGTCTCCACCATGTCATGACAGATACATCTGTCTCTTAAATGCTCAACTGGGTTCATCAGCTAGTTGCACCTGTGTCTGTCTCCTGTGCACAGTAGGTTTATAGATCTCTTTGGATGAAAACAACTGACTGCTGAGGCTGACAACATCGCAATGACAGCACTGAGACTGAATCAAAACAGGTAAGGTGCAGCTGGACGGCTAAACATGGTGCTGTGGAGAGTCATTTGATACTTTATCATGACAAAAATAGCCATTAGAGCCACTTTAAGTAAAGAATTTGAATACTGTTTCCATCACTGTTAGAGCCTGTCTACAGATACTCTTGGGGGAAACTCAAACACAGATATATGCTCACGCTGAACTTCAGAAGAGATCCCACTCTGCTCTCTTGGCAAAAAAGAAACAAAAGACAGAAGTCTGTGAACATGTCTGTTATTGTTTTTTTTTTATAAACTTCGTGCAATACAGTGTTTAAGTTTATCACACATTTAGATAAACCATAATCATTTGTCTAGATATATCTATTCTCAACTACATACTATTCATATTGCCCACATAAATGCTATCTGTGTGCAGTTTTATCACATTATTCTTTTTCTGAAATGAAATCAAAGAAATGAAAACGTATAGAATCTGGAAGCGTCTGGTAGTTTTTGTTTTGTTTCTTCATCTTATCATGTAGCGGCGTGTCCATGGTTTCGACCCGGATCTGCAGTCACTCGGAACAGTTAGGAAGAGAGAATAAGGGGGGCAGGGCGAGGGGTGTTTACATGTGTTTACATTCTCATCAACATAAACAGGTCAGAGTTCAGACTCCGGAGTCGGCGGTCACAGGGGAAGCACAGTGAAAAGAATCTTTGGGGAGGTTTGGATGGTGAATCTGTTATTGGCGTGATAAAATAGGGCGACACTGATCCTGTGACCAAAGGGGGAGGGGCAGGGCGCAGGATTTGGCAGATGAAACCACCCAACAAGAGTCCAGGGAACAAAACACTTTAGCCAAACCTGCCCAAAATGCATACCCAGTTTGAACAGTGGTCCCGAAAAAACATATCTATAGACTTTACAAATATATGTATATGCGTAATTACAATGTACATGTTATCTTTTTCAAAAGTTTTTATCTGTAGTGTTTTTTAAACCCTCTCAACCCACATATACATATTGTATTTTTTTGCCACTGAAAATGATGAGTTGCATGTCTCACTTTGGGACTCTTCATAGAAAAAAATGATTAAGTTTTTTGTTTTTCTGCTCAGGCTGTCATCTTTACCTGAATCTGTACAAATGTATTATTCTATGTCTCTTTTTTCTGCTTTCCTCCAGTCAGAGGTTTCTGTTAATGCCCAAGAACAAACATCTTCAACACGACTATAGCTACAAGTACTACTGTTAACACTGATTAGAATGGAAATAAGACTAACAGAGGCCCATAGAAAACTCAGACTC
Source organism: Lutjanus campechanus (assembly GCA_027495735.1). Classification (NCBI taxonomy): domain Eukaryota; kingdom Metazoa; phylum Chordata; class Actinopteri; order Lutjaniformes; family Lutjanidae; genus Lutjanus; species Lutjanus campechanus. The sequence continues at coordinate 31,443 of JAJHUR010099622.1, read as the reverse complement.
ATAATAATAACAATGAAGTTGGACATCTGTTTCAGTCACTCACATTATTGTTTTGCATTTCTTTCAGTATCAATATTGGAAGACAATTTACAGTATTCAAATCTGACTTCATGTTATAAATGAAAATTATATAATATGGGGGTTAAAAAATAAAATACAGGCCCTCATTCTCCCACATATTGTGCACACTCATGCTTGACACTTTGACACAGTTACACACTGCAGCTCACTGTCAGTCCCAGTGGCTCCGCATGGAAGAATTTCACAGTAAAAGTCGTCGAGATCTAAAATTAGAGTGAAAACGACATGAAAATTAAAATCTTCATTCCAAACTTATAAGTGTTTTGCAAATACGGCTAGCCTGTAATAACGCTAAGAATAATCACAACAACAATTTTTACATTAATGATGATCTGGTTAAATTAGCAGTAATATTGCACCAAAAAAATATGTGAAACATTTTCATAATAGCCCAAGGTTAATTGCGTTTGATCATTAACAAAATAAATCATTTTCTAGCACATTAAAATATCAAAATAGTTTTATTGTGAAAGTTCATTGTTGTTGTTATTATCGCTCTGTTATTACTCTTCTTCTTTTTGCTCTCAGTGAGATTGAGACTAAATAACAGTGAACATGGAGGGAGAGATATCGCATTTCATATCTGATTCCTCTATCTTCCCTCCTTCATCACTACCCATCATGCTCCTCTCCCTTCCTTCTCACCTCCCCTCTCTCACACTCTCCCTCTACACAGGCGTCGTCTTCCTATTGAGGGTGTTAGAGTTGCTCTCCCTGTCTCCCTTCAGCCTGTCCAGTGTCCCCATCCCTCGCTCCCTGTCTACCGTGGATGAGGTGAAGGGTGGAGGGCCCGAGCCCACCGAGTTGGGCATCGGTGCATTGGAGTTGGAAGAATTTGAAGGGTTGTGGGACTTAAGCGAGGGAAGTGTACCGCTCATCATTACCCCTCCACCTCCACCTCCATCCTTTGGGAAGCAGTTGTGGAGCTGGTAGAGCGTGGCCCTGTCCACCGTTCCATACATGGGCGGCAAACCCCCCAGCTTGGGGTCGCGGGACAACGTGTAGAGGGAGATGTCACCTCCAGCCAGGGCCGTGTGGGAGCGGGAGTGGGGGTTCGGTAAAGTGGACACTGAGATGGGGCCCTGGGAGAGCAGCGCAGAGGGGGGCAGGCCGAAGTTCTTGCCCCCACCTCCCCCTACGGGCGAGGGGTCTCGGGAGCGGGAGGGGTCGGTGGAGCGGGACGAGGAGCGGGAGCGGCGGCGGAAGCGGTAGCTGGGGAGGCGGAGCATGGCGTGCGTGGTGCTCTTGAAGATGTCGGTGCGCGAGCGGCAGCGCAGCTCCTTGTTCTTCTCGATGTAGATGTTGACGGCCAGCACCCCCACCATCTCAGCCATGATGAAGGACAGGCCTCCGAAGTAGAAGGACCAACCATAGGAGTACTGCCACTTCTTGTCCTCATCCTTCTTAGGAGAGATGTCTCCCAGCGCGGCCGAGATGTACACGATCACACCAATGATGTTGCTCAGACCTGAGACAGCACAGAAACACAGTATTTACAAAAGAGCTAAATAAGTCAGACAGACCAGAGCTAATAAACAAATTTGTTTGACTTGATGGTTTGTGACACTCTCAATAAAGACAAATGGAATGATGAGAGCTGCAAGTAAAACCCTCTATTAAACTGACAGAACAGTCCCCACACAACAAGACACTCTCAAACAAACCATGAAAACTGTTAGTGCAAGTAATATTCTCCAGAACATCTCTCACACAAACAGACAAGTACAAACTGTATCAACACACAGAAACATCCATTCGTAAGAACTGGGACAAATCGTGTCCTAAAAAAAAGTAAAAATTATTAGTATCGGCACTCTAATTCCAATTTTTGTTGAAAATTTATTCTTTAAGGTTTTATATATATGAAATATATGTAATTTGTCAAATGTTTTGGTTTTGGTTTGCTTTATGTTTTTTTCTAAACTTGCTCTGTGCCAGAAAACACACTTGTCCCAGACAAGAATTCACAGATTCAGACAATTTAAAAATGAGTTAAAAGCCTTCAAAATCTGAAAAATGTCTCACTGCCTGGTTTAAAAAAGGCAAGAATACTGTTCAAGCACTGGTAAACCTTTATATTTTTTGACAAATTCATCAAATAATATTTCTATCAGATTTGTCTCAACCATAACATGTCAACTTGTTTAAAAATTTGATTAGCATTAAGAGAACTCTTAGCAACATTAAAAAATAAAATGGCTACTCGCTATGACTATGCTGTGAAATTAAAAATGTATCACGTCAGCTCTGTCAGATTTTCCATCTGATATTTTAATAAAAAATGTAATCACTAGGAGGTTGGCCCAGTACAAAGTTTAATATCCAAGAGTGTGATTCTTTAAAATATATTTTCCCAGCATAATTGAAGAGTAAAAATCAAAAACCCCTCAAAATGCGGTTTTGTTCCCATTTTCATCAATGTGCGACATTCAGTGTTCTTAAGTTACCTGCAGCCACAAAGAGAATTCCTGCGCCCAGGATGATGTTCCTTTTGCTTTTATAGAAACGACTAGCAGCGATGCAAACCCCTCCCATCAGCAGCAGGATGGCACTGAGGATCGGGAAGATGTTGGAAGCCCTGACTACCCCTAAACAGAGGAGAGAATAATAGTCAATAGCAATAACTAGAAAAGAGAACCAGTACAAATATATGTTAAATGACACTGAACTTCTGTGACAATATCTGGATTGTCATAACTCGGGCATCCGTTGACCCCTGAGGTGTAATTTATAGATGGAACTATTTATTGATTGAACTCATGTTTGCCATGGGTCCTAATTTAAAGTATCACACACTGTCAGGGGGGTAGGGGCACTCTGCTTGTTCCTCCTGTCACATGCCAGTGTGCCCTGAGCATTGCATGAGCCACATCGTGTGCTATAACTGCCTGTAGCATGTGGTGTTCATAGCTCTATGTAACACCATTCAGTTTACATTATGTACAAACTGAAGAATATAAGTCTGAACAATGTTTATGCAACCTTTATTTTGACAGGGGTCATACTGAGACAAAGGTTTCCCCTATTTTTGCACCGAACGACAAATAAAATTAAAAACTGTTTGAGGTTGAATGGCTGTGTTTATTTTACTTACTTATTTACGTACTATATTTTCATTTATATTTATATTTATGGTTATTTTCATCATATAATAACCTGTTCTTTTGAGTTAACATTTTGCTATGATGGTTGTTTCTTACATTAGTTTATTTTTGTGTGGGACCCCAGTTGGTCATCCTTCTACAGTGTATGTTAAATACGTATGGGGGTGGCAAGGTGGCTCAGTTGGTGGAGCATGCGGCCCATGTGCCGGGGCTATGGGTCCTCTGCAGCGGCTGCAGAAGTGCCTTTGCTGCATGTCTTCCCCCACTCTCTATCCCCATTTCCTGTCTTCACTTCAGCTGTCCTATCTAAATAAAGGCATTAAACAGTTCTAAAAAATATATTTAAAAACAAACAAACAAACGAAATTGATTGATTTGTATGAAATCAATCATTTTGATGCTATTTGGTGATGGTCTTTTTCTCACCAATAGTCATTTAATATATTTTCATTATAATTACCTCTCTAAATGTTAATTATAGTGGCGGAGTCCGCCATTCCCACACTAGATTCAATTTGCCTGCACACAAGGGATGCCATATACACATTTAATCCAGTGTTACTGATTAGTTTGATCTTATTGATACCAGCTTCACTGTTTACTGTTGACTCTCCTACAGTCACAACAGAACTGTGTTATGTCCAGTTAATGCTAATAAGATTTATCCTACGGATGTTAGTTCAAAGGAAAACACAGGGTGGCTTTTATTATGAAGACCTCATAGGAAACAATGTATACAGTCTTTATTTGGCAACAACATATTTTTAATATGCTCTTCTGTTGTGTGAAACCTACTGGCACTGTGCACAACATGAAGTCAGACTGTGGTATGTCTGACAGAGCAGCTGCTCAGTGAGTGTTAACTGTAGTATTAAATGGTGCATTCAAATGGGGTCGTGTTTATGAGATGAGCTCATTTTAACATTGTGCATAAGTTTTCTGTTAGGTCTTTTCTGTCAATGTTATGTTCATGACTTTGGGTCATAATTACGAGTTCATGAGTTGTTGAACACAGCAATAATGTGTCACCAAATCAACCAGGAGTAACATCTTAAAGTAGAGATGAAAAAAAACAAACCTCTTAAATTACATCCCCAGTCATATTGTGCATATGTGTAACAATACATGTCCTCCCGCCATAAACAAACAAACAAACAAAAAAATCAAAAATATTTATTTCTTTGCATTTCTATCTATTAAAATCCAATCATGTTTTCTTCCTGTAAAACAAATTAGGACATGTGCTAATGTAGGCTTGAACCAACCAGTTTCAACCAATAAATAATGACATGCATCAATCAATCTTCAGCTTTGAGAGGCACAGAACTGAGACTCATTAGTTGGCAACAGAAGGGGTATGTGCAGTTATGACATGGCCACTTTTCAACATTAAAACCAAATTCCTTGCATTGTTATGCATATCTATCCTGATGTGCATGCCTACCCTGTTTCACTTAGAAATACATCCTACAGCATCCTGCACTGGGTCAGGAACCCACGGGTATCCCCTGGGTAACATCTCAATTGGCTAATAATATCAAGCCTAATCAAATGCCAGGATTGTTCTTATTGTGAAAGCCTCAGACACAACCTTTGACCCCACATCCGGTCAAATAATGTGGCATCACCGTCTGATCTGACAGTGATGTAGGCTAGCTGATATCTAAGACATAAAGGCAAAATAGCCGGTGGAGAACACCAAACTGTGGACAACACATAGTCAAAGGCCAGGTCAGACACTTGGGAGAAATTTGGTGTGATCAGAGACTGTGAGAAAAACGCTATCTGGGGTTTTGCTGCTTGAAAAAAGTGCCAAAAAGTATTAGCTTTTGACAGCTACAAGCTAACGACGTCATTGCTGAGGAAACACATCGGCAGCTGCAGGAGCAAAGGTGCTACACCAAGTGAGAATACAAGTGAGTGACTTTGTGTGTGTAATCATTTGTGCAGATCGAGTCTCGGGACCATCAGGTTTGTATTTGACTTGAAGATAATTGTGGGTAATGGGTCGGTTCTGGTGCAGGTTTGCAAAATTGGACCCCGCTGCATCACAATATGGAAGCAAGATACTCTCGAAATTCTGTTTCATCTTGACTATATAGGTTACAACTTAAAGAAAACAGGTGCTATACTCCAAGTAGAATAAAACAACTACTTCACTACTTAAACCAGGTTTGGACAGTGCATTTGGATGCAGAATAATCTTGACAAAGAAAATGAAAATGGTGAAAGCTGTTAAAAATATACACATAATACTTGGTGAGGAAATTAATTACTCAGTTCTAGACACACGATTGAATCAAACCCTTCCCATGTGGCCTTCAGTGCTTTCAGCAGGTCTGCCAACCATGCACACAATACACACACACACACACACACACACATACACATTAACACTCCTCCCTCATCTAGGACAACTAGGCCACGGGAGAGAAAATGCCACCTAAATGCCAGCAAAATGCCTCTGCAACATTGTAAACAGAACACAAGCTTTTCTTTATGTATGCACGGGCACACATGTAGCATATCATAGAGCAAAAAGACATCACTGCAGGGCACTGAGCACGAACTAGGGCACCCCATCTCCCCTGCTTTTCTGCACACACTGTCACATGTTTATGTCTTGCAGAGAGGATCTTCTGAGGGATGAGCAATAAAAACACAGAGTTTAAAAGGTAATGGAAGGTAATTTTACACTTTTTTCTCTGAACTTTAGGCCTCCTCTCTCTAATTCATAACCAGACTTCTCTCACATCCATCATCCATCTGTAGTATTGACTTACGTAGGACGTACTCTGCCCCGTCATGGTCAAAGTCTGCATCTTCTGGGAAGTGGTTGATCTGCGAACACACTCCTCGCTTTACTCCTGAGATATGAGAGAAGAAACAGAGTGTGACCAGACACAACAAAAGACAGGAACTCATAACTGTAGCCTCAAGAAAAAGAGAACAGCAAATATCCTCCTGAGAGACAAACTGATTGACACCAGAACACAGTTATGTATTTGTTGGAAAATCTCTTTCTTGAATCCAAGTGTATGTGCACAACATATTGATAGAAACACTGTGAATGTTAATGGTTCTTCTAAATGCAAGTTAGTAACATCACATACACGTACAACCTCAATTCCAAAAAGTGAAGATATTATGTAAAACATAAAAGCAGAATGCAATGACTTGCAATAACTTTTCAACCTTGATCTGTATTCAACTGAATACAGTACAAAGACAAGATATTTAATGTGCAAACTGATTATTGTTTTTTGTAAATATACACTCACTCTGAAACATGTTCTCGGTCATTTAACAACACTCAGTAAGCATTTGGGAACTGAGGACACTAATTGTTGCAGTTTTTAAAGTGCAATTTTTTCTCATTCTTGCTTGATATACGACTTCAGGTGCTCAACAGTCTGTTGTTGTAGTTTGTGCTTCATAATGCATGACACATTTTCAATAGGAGACAGGTCTGGACTGCAAGCTGGTCAGTCTAGTACCTGAACTCTTTTACTATGAAGCCATGCTGCAGCCTCATCCAGTACAATGGCAGTGAATGGTGACCATCGAGAAAACGTTAAAAAAAAAGCACAAAAAACAAACACAAAATGTCTCCATCCTGCTTGTGTGGTGTAATCCAAGTGTCCGCGAGCCGCGACATTAAAAATTAACCGAAAAAGACGCCATTTACGCCATGTTTTTAGCAGAAATGTCAACTGTAGCACGTGCGTCCATTAAGAGATATACGAAGTCTCGCGAGATCGATGCCATGTTTACATCCTACCGGCTACATGCTTCAGTTGACATTTCGGCTAAAAACAAGGTGTAAATGGCGTCTTTTATGGTTACATTTTAATGTCGCGGCTCACGGACACTACTATTACACCACACAAGCAGGATGGAGACATTTTGTGTTTGTTTTGTGATCTTTTTTTAACGTTTTATCTGTGGTCACCATTCACTGCCATTGTACTGGATGAGGCTGCTACCCTGTTTCTCCTAAAACTCCAGGATTGTTTTGTGAACTGAAGATCTTCACCCATCATCACATTGGCATAGTGGTGAGTACATACTGAATGGCTTATTCTGGCAAAGTCGAATATCACTTTAAAGTTTACCAGTCTGAACTTTAAAAATCAAATAAATAATCATATAAAAGACAAGAAGTGTTTGCATATCATTGCATTCTGTTTGTTTACTTTTACGTCCCAACTTTTTTGGAATAGGGGCAGTAGTACACACACACACACACACACACACACACACACACACACACGTAAATACATACAAGTATGCAGACACACGGGCAGACAGATAACTACCCGCATGTAGACGGGTCCTGCATGTAGACAGACAGACGAACGGAGGGATGCACGCAGGATGATGACAGCACACCACTGTTGCTGATGGGTGGATTGTGAGAAAGATGGATGGAAGTGATGGAATGAAGAGACACAGACGGAGGACAGAGACGAACAGATGAGGGGTGAGCTGGTCTCTTTCTCACAGCTCTTTTATTTCCACAGGTTGGTCTGAAAAGAAACAGATGGAGGTACAAAGGGATGGGACGTTAGTTGAGCCACAAGGATCAGTGTTATTATCATCACCCTCAGACACAACAGACTCAACAGACTTCAGATGGTTTCAGGTGGCGTTCACACAGTCAAGGCTTTTAGACACTAGTGTAAGTGGGGATTTTGGCAGATTTCCTCTAGTTACTGAAAGCACATGTTTATTGGAGGACTGATCACTGATTTCCTGAATGACTTACTGCATCTAAAACATTGCAGCTCTACCAGCTCTTCATTAAAGGCATGTGGGTGAATGATTATTTGACCAAAATGAGACTTAAAAATGTATGAGGGTGATACTGCATGTAGGTATGCTTGTTAGTATGCGTGTATGTATGTGCACATGGAGGACACTTTTTAAGGTGTGTCTAATGAAGAGGGACAAAAAAATTCCCTGCAGGATATAAAGGAGAAAGGTCTGCACACCCCTGGCTCCAAATTAATCATTTAATTCTCTTTTAGAACATTCTCTTTTAAGGGAACATTTTGATCTTAAGGATCTTTCTCAATCAAATGTGCTAAATGAAGTGTCCACCACAGACATAAAATTTCTTTACATTTTCTATCGATGGTGGCCACACTCAAAGATACAAGTGACGTCTTTGCTGGGTGTGCGGGGGTGCATGGTGAGGTGCATGTGTATATGTAAATATTTATATGGATGTAATAGGTGGTAATGTGGGTAGGATATGGATGCAAATAGCCTATGAATGTACTGTATGCACAGACATACACTGATCAGCCACAACATTAAAACCATCTGTCTAATATTGTAACATTGTGTCACCAAAACAGCTCTGACTGGTTGAGGCATGGACTCCACAAGACCCATGAATGTGTCCTGTGGTATCTGGCAAAAATATGTTAGCAGCAGATCCTTTAAGTCCTGTATTTGCAAAGGTAGAGCCTCCATAAACTGGACTTGTTGTTCACCACATCCCACAGATACTCGATTGGAGTGAGATCTGGGGGATTAAAGGCAAAGTAAACACTTTGTTAACACCACCTTCTACCATTGCTCCGTGGTCCACGTCTGACACTCATTAGGCCATTGTAGGTGCTTTCAGAGGTGGACAGGGTTCAACATGGCCGGTCTGACCAGTCTGCAGCTCTGCAGCCCCATATGCAGCAAGCTGTGATGCACTGTGTCTTCTGACACCTTTCTGTCAGAGCCAGCAGAAACATTTTCAACAATTTGTGCTGTAGTAGCTCATCTGTGGGATTGGATCAGATGAGCTAGCCTTTGCTCGCCGTATGCACCAATGAGCCTTGAACACCTACAACCCTGTGTCCGTTTCGGTTTTCCTTCCTAGGACGACTTTTGGTAGGAAATATCCCCTGCATACCAGAAAACCCCCACAAGACCTGCTGTTTTGGAGATGTTCTGACCCAGCTCTCTACCCATCACAATCTGGCTTTTGCTCAGAAACTTACATTGCTCATTTTCCTGCTTGAAGAACTGACTGCTCACTTGTTGCCTAATATATCCCACCCCTTCACAGGTGCCACTGTAATGAGATGATCAATGTTATCCACTTTACTCTTGTTGGATGTGTTGTTTGCAGTGTAGCCTATGTGTTGGTACAGGGTACCTTTGTCATCTGTGACTAGTATTGCTAAATTGGTCTTCCCAGGAAGAGAACCACAATGGAAGTAAGTTGTTCTTTACTGTGTTAGCTTTGATATTTTCAATGAATATGTGTTTGTAACAGTGTATGTCCTGTATAAATATATTTTTGATATATCAAATAAGACCAAACCGACATCAGCATGTTCACGTACATTAAAAGTGTATTGTAACAGCATTCACTTTTATACATAAATTTGGTCAGGTCGGTGAACACATTAATCGCACGCCACTTGGTGTTGATGAGGGGGTACTTGACAGATCTTTGAGGGCAGGTTTGACAAAAATGAAGTTGGTAATATCTGTGCTGTATGAACACAAACCCTACAAATAATAGAAAGTAACCATTAACAGGTGATTCAGTGCTGCCCCACCTTCAGTAAACCTGCAGAGGAGCCAGAGAGGACAGGACACATCTCTATCCACAGCATAATGTGCCACCCACCCACGGGCATAAATCTTTTAGAGCTAGCATGTCCTGCATTTCGACTCCAGCTACACCTCACTGCATCACTGCACGACTACTGAGCATCTATCTTGGCTGAATACTCCACAGACATCAAGGATACTTGACCTCTAAGCCATGCCAAGACACTGTCAGCTTTACTGCACCACAATGTGAGAGAAAAGGACTGAAAGAGAGGAAGCTACGAGGAGGGGAAGAAGAAGAGGAACCAGTAAAAGATTAAATATAATGTTTGGGGGAGTGAGACGGAGGGATAGCAAGTGGAGAAACTGAAAGAGTGAGGCAATGGAGGGAGTGGGTGGGGGTGCACTGCAGCAGTGCTGCAAGGGCTGGAGCTTATCTCTAATTGGCTGCTTTGCTATCAGGAAGCTTAGAGATGAGGACAAATTAGCTTTGTACAATGACCAAGCCCAGGATGGGCCGGGGATGCTTTATAAGGAGAGCCAAGAGGTTTTCCTGGAGACAGAAGTCTGTATGTGAGCAAAGGCACAGATCGCTCACTCACACCACCCCGTTGGCTGTAGCTGCTCCACTGTTAACTCCATCCCAGCCTTTACTGCTGAGTGTCAGCCAGGCAGTGTAATGTATAATGAATTAGCAGCTTGTGTTGCAGTGACAAACTGAAGATTGAGAGATGGTCACTGCCAGTTTCTGTTGCTTCCACCACCACTCGGAGTGAGAAGTCGCTGTGCGTCAGGGTGAACATGGGCTTTTTGTTTCAGCTGTGAATTAAATCACTGCAGCCTGAATCAAACACAATGATTAATGGATTATTTTGACTGAGGGTTACGCTTCAGTATCATGTAATTATGCTGCAATTATGCAAAATTGTTTTCTTGTGACTGTGGCACGGTCTAGCAAATACAAGTTGAATGTGTATATGTTGATGCTAATAATTGTTACGGCTATCACAGCTATACTGCAGCATTCTAAACAAAGAGTCCAAAAGTCAAGTGAAAGGATGACACACTGAACATCTGCTGAACGATGAAAAAAAAAAAAAAAGAAATCACAGTGATTGACAGAAAATATGTTTCCACTGAAAAGCTTTAACAGCCAAGAGACAAGGTTTTTATTCCATGGACCACGGTGATGGACCTTTTTCACGACAGATGTTACCAAAGAAACAAGTTAGGTCCCGTTCTATTTAGTGTAGCAGAGACATTCTAGTGAACTGACATATGCAATAGCAGAGACCTGACTCTGTTTGACCTGAACTGAATGGAACCTGTTACATGTCAAAATGACTGCTATGAAAAAGGTCTATCGGTTCAGTTCAATTGCAGCTGATAAGTTAAGTTGGATTCATCACTACCTGTGTTCAGTCCCATCCACTCGATTGTGGTGAGCATTAAATTGTCATAGCGGAAGCAAAAGGACAGGAGTTTGTGATTGGAAGCAGGTCTAAATACAGAAATCTTTGCATAAATGAGTGCTCGATCTGAATTAGTCTGCAGGGAAAATTGTAAAATCCCTTATTACGTGACACAGGAAAATTAAGACTAGAAAAAATACTAGGAATAGTTTGACATTTTGAGAAATACACTTATTCACTTACTTGCTGAGCGTTAGAGGACAACCTAACCCAAACATTGAACTTTTCCTAAACCTAACCGAAAAGCAACAGAAAGCTCAAACTAAAAAAGAAAAAGACAGAATAAAATCTTAGGATAATAAGTCCACAATACTGTAAGCTTCACAGGCAGCATTGGGCAGTAAAATAATACTCAGTAATATATTATTGGAAAATGATTACTTTTTCCAGCAACAAGTAGTGTCAGAGATTACAATTTCCAAAGCAGTAATTATATTGCAGTTACTGAGCTGAGTTACGTCAGCTGTTAGCCAAAAAGCTAAATGAATGATGGAAGATGAAGGAGAAGGAGAGTGTCAGACTTTCCACTGGTGGAAGTATTGTCATTATTTTGAGTTTGTTTGGCTCCTCCAGAGAGAATCTGTGGTGATGGATTTTAATGGCCATGCTCAGAGAGGTCGACTTTGTTTCCACCACAGCCGGCATCTGGACAGCAACAACAAAAGTTTTCTGGATGTTAACAATTCACTGGATCAGCAGTAGTTTGGCAAGGCAACAAGGCTGCCAAGTACAAAAGTAATATAATATACCAAGTACTGTAACTTATTACTTTTGATGCCAAGTAATAAGCAAGTTTTAAAGGAGTAATAAGTAAAAAGTAACATTACAGTTTCCTGAGTAACTTGCCCAACACTGTTTACAAGTGAGTTGAACCCTAGTCTACTGGGTGAAAGTCCTCTGCTGAACCCCAGCACCACAACCTGCTTCTGATGTGGACTTTGTTGCTCTTTTTGTAGCATGAAGGAGAATTGCATTGGTAAACCAGTGCATATTGGCTTGTGGCCTTCATTAGGGCCCTGATCGAGTTTTGACCTTTTCAGACTTTTTCCCCTCTCCATGCATCTTGGAGGTACGTGAGGTGAGGTTGTGCCTAAGCTAAGCTAAGCTAAGCTAAGCTAAGCTAAGCTAACGGGCTTCTGGCTGTTGTCTCATATGCATGGTATCAACTTTTCGTCTCGTCCCAGCAAGAAAGAAAACAAGTGCATTTCCTTAAATGTTAGCTATTTCTTTAATAGTCAGTTGACTGTCAGTTGCTTTATTTTTCTTGCTCAACCTCATGTCCTTACATGTCCTGATGACTAGAAGATCTAGTCTGACTAAATTTGGATCTACATTAAATGCTTAATGGCTAGAAAGTAACCAGAGCTGTGTTGACATGTATCAGCTTCCAACAGCTCCCACATGCATCTGCAGTGATCCAAGTCCCATAAACCCAAAGTGTGTCCCACAACTTCTTCTTTACCTTCCAGGCAACATATCCTCCACAGTCCAGAGTGGGTGAGCGCCCCAGGATCCTTCTTGTCCTTGTTGTGGGGGTCGTCCTGGGTGACGTTGGCTGTGCTGTTGCAGATGAGGGCACGGGAATACAGCCAGTAGTCCGTCCCTATTGCCACCGTCATCAGGCCGAAGGCTGCGAAAGCCCCCACGGTGGTGAGAAGGATCTGGATCCCCTTCTCACACACCATGCCTTCAGAAAAAATAGGAGGAGGAGGAGGAGGAGGAGGAGGAGGAGGAAGAGGAGGAGGAGGAAAGGAGGGAGAAAAGGAGATCAATAGAAAAACAAACATTTATTGTGGAGTTAGAGAACAAGCAGGCATGGAATAACCAAGCAGTTTACAATCAGACACAGAGTGCAGTTTATTGAAAAAGACAGCAAACATTCAGGTGAGATGATGAGGGGTAACAGGAGGTGAGGGGCACCGGTGGGAGGCGATGAGAAGAGACGAGAGGGAGGACGAGGCGGATGTGGGAGGTGCATAAGTGGCTGTGTGATGTGTCCTTGGAGGAGAGTTGGATGACTCTGCTGACTCCGCTTAACAAGACAGAATTGATGTGAAACACAACAAATCACACCCTCCCAATCTCCATATTCATGACCCTGACACACCGTTCTCCCTCAGCACACACACACACGCACACAGAAAGAAAAGACTGAAGCAAAGTCAGTCGCACTTTATTTCACAGTACACTAACAAGATGTAACAAGCCGTACTTTGTATCAAATTAGACGCAAACTAGAAATAATATGTTCTTTGTTAGACAGTATTAGACTCTTATTAGACTTTATTAGACGGTAATTTGGGACACATTAGAACAGAACTTTACTGTAAACTAAAATGTAATCACAAATCTGCTATTTCCCCATTTAAATACAATGTGTGAAACAGCCAAAGTTATAGAGGTAGAGGCGTATTTTGTCTATGGTTGACTGCACAGACTTATTGTAATACTGTAGGCAGATATTTGTTCAAAGAAGTAGGCATCAGTCAATTGTATGGGACCAGCCAAAGAAGGTGTGTCTCAAGTAGCAGATATGTGATTTCACTTTAGTTTACAGTACAGTTCTGTTGTAATGTGTCCCTAATTACCCTCTAATAAAGTCTTAAGGTTCTAATAGGTTCTAATACTGTCTAATGAAGAACATATTATCTCTTATTGTCTATATATATAAAGTATGCCTTTAGTGTAAGTACTCGATTCTGACTGGTCAATCCCAACAGACAAGTCTGGTATTTCTGTATAGCAGACTGTTGCTATGGATGCAGTTCTGGTATTTTGTGTCAAATTATGGATTTTTTGGTAAGTAACCATGTAATAAGTAGGATAATGTACAGTGAGTGGGTCATTATTGTAAAATTAACCTCTTCAGTATGATTCAAGATCCCCCCGCTTCACATCGGGGTTCTGCACCACCCTGTTGAGATTTATTTTACAATAATGTCCTGCTCTCTGTACATTATCCCTCGATTAGTGTATCATTAAATGTCTGGTGTCTGTTTACTATCTACTTTTTTTCTAATTTAATTAAAAATACAGTTTGCTACACCTAAATAAAGTGCAACCACAAACTCTCTAAAAGTTAAGACGTACCTGACGGCGAGTTTCTATCCTTCGACTCAATTTTGAAATCTTTCTTTTCCTCGTCAGTGAAGAACGTGCTGTCCCCTCAATCCGGACAGCATCCATCGACTGTTTTCACCCGCTCCCCTCTCTCCTTCTTGCTCTTGTTTTCTCTCTTTTGCCTCTTTCTCTTGCTTTCTCTCTCTGTCTTTCTTCCTTCTCACTGGAAAGCTGTTGCTGGTGGAGATTGTGGCTTGGACGGTTGTCCCTCTCTCCGTCCGTCCGTCCTCTGTTAGCAGAAATCTTCCACCATGATCACGGCTCTGCTGCTGCACATAAAATAGAGCAAAAGACAGAGGAATATAATGAGTTTAAGAGTTTACGCAGCATATAATTAGAATTATAATAATCATTCTATTGGGACTGCATCTAACAATTGTTTTCATTACCAATTAAATGATTTTATCAAATATTCAAGCAAGAATACCAAACATTATCCAGTTCCAGCATCTCAGTTGTTAGAGTTTACTGGTTTTCTTTGTCTTATGCAGTGGAGGTAATGTGTTACAAACTGTTTAAGTACTCAAACTACTATTTTGTTGTAATAAGAAGCAAAGCATTGGTTTTGCAATTCAAGTAATCAGTTATTTAGTTACAGTTTCAAATAAGCAGCCCATTATGTTTACAATTTTATGGCATTTCCACCACTGCAAGAAGAACTGCTGCCTGAATCTGTCACTGGAGGAGACTCAGAGTGAAGACAGAGGATAGACACAGCCTACAGTCTCAAAATTGCAGAGTATCTCAAGCCGGATCTTGAGATGGATGTATTGAACAAATTCACCATGATCAAATCCTTCTTTGAGTCAATACCGCAACACCATCCAGTGTGCCTGTGGAGAGGCTTTTAAAGTGTCAAAGTAACAGACACGCATTTTGAAAAACTTTTCCTGTGCTGTATAAGAGTAAACTAGAGAGAACATTGGTTGTGTGAGTCTTTGTGATTTGAAAATCCTGTACACTGTTACTGTTTGTATGTTATGAGAAGCCAACTGCATGCATGGAGAAACACGATGTACAGTGTGCTATACGAGCCGTGTCTTATTGTTTTCATAGAGGCAGCTGTGTAATATGCCTCTACCCAGTTTGCTGTAAGATTGTCAGGACAATAGAACCAACATGCATGAGGAAATGCACAGGGGTCTACATTTTGGTAACACAAAAGTACTCAAACAAGTTCCTTTCCTCAGTAGGTAACGCTGTAATGTAACAAGTTACTTTTTAATGGTAGTAATCTTGTAATGAGGTACTTTTAAAAGGAACATTCTGCAACATTGGTCTTATGTGATGGCGAACTTAAAGTCTTTGGGTTTGGACTGTCACTTTGTTTTTCAGGAAATGAATCAATAGTTGCAGCCCTAATAAGTTTCCATGTTTGTCTAAAAGTGCTTTTATTGTCCTGTACACAGGGTGTTCAGGGTGTAATTGGACCAGCCTGTGGAAATACTGTTAATCACTGTTAATCAGCTAATCATTTGGTCAATAAAATGGCAGAAAATAGTGAATACTGCCCCCTTCCACTTTCCTTATACCCCAGATGAAGTCTTACAATTTTTATTTTATCCAACCAACAGTCCAAAACCTCAAGATGTTCAATTTAATATAGCATTAGAAAAAATAATGCAGTGAATCCCCTCAACAAGGAACTGGAACTAGCTATGCTAGCGGCATGGCTCAATGTCAGACGGGAATATCTCACAAACTCTTGGATAAATAGCCATTAAATATCATGCAGACATTCATGGTCTTCAGAGACTTGATCCTAGTGACTTTTCCCAAGACTTTTTCTTTTGTACCATCATCACCTGACATTTTTGGCTTTAAGTGAAATATCTCAGCCACTGCTGACGATCCCCAGATGTTAATTTGTGCCAACTGGCAAATGTTATATTGTGATTTCGCTAATATTTCAATTAACTTCTCTAGCTCTACGTTATACTTACTTAAAATCAGAATGTTAGCATTGTCATTGTGAGCATGTTAGCTTACTGATATGAACATTTACAAAAAAAACCTGCACCTGACTGCAGCTGTAGATCTCAGTCTTGTTGCTTAAAAAATTACTTACATGACTGATCCATTATAAAAAAAAGGTTGCAGATTAATTTTCTGTGGATTGAGTAAATGAATCATCTCTACACTCTACACTACAGATGCTTTATTTAACTGCTGTAGATCCATATTGGTGCTACTACAGATCAGAGTAATTATAGAAGTGACAGTGTTACAGGCTAAAGACAGAATGACTCCAGAGCGAGTTGTACTGCATCTAGCCTGAATAAGAGGAGCAAGAGGGGGAGGCAGAGAGGACCAACCCGACATTGTTACCATAGCAACATTGAATTCCAAAGTCTGGATCAGCATAGAGCGAGGGGGGGAGAAGAGGAGAGAAGAGGGGCAGGCAAGAGATAGAGGGAGAAAGAGAGCAAAGCAGAGAGAGGACAGAGACGGGAAAGAAAGAGGCAGAAATGAGGGAAAATATTTCAAATCAAAAGTGTGAGTGTTGACTCTGAAACCCAGACAGACAGACAGACAGACAGACAGACGGACGGACGGACCAGTGCACTAATGCTCTATCAATAGATTTGTGTGTGTGACCACAGCGACACAGATGCTCCCAGACACAGACACACATGCACGTGCACTCACAAAAACACAAGAATAAAAAGAAAACAGCATCAAGAGAATGAAAAGAAACCCCTCTGTGAGTGTTTTCTTTGTGAATTAAGACAAAAATACGCGGATATGATAAAGCAGCACACATTATTCAACAAACATTATTTAGCAGACATAATGCAGTGCAGTCAAGTCTGTTAATATTTGATGATGCAATATGGCACCGTGATCAAAATAGGTTACATCCTGTTTGCATTGTGAGACCCAAAACAGAGCTGCCTCAGAGACAGAAGGAGAGATGGAAGGAGAGACGGTGTGTTGTGTGTGCTTGTGTGTGTTTTTTTAATGTGCGTGTGCACATTTCCTCTCCAGTGCATCTGAGGATGGGTCTAGTCCAATCTTATTGAATCCCAGTAATGTTCCCCTCAGCTCCCCTCAGTTAGACAGTTAGCCTCGTATCTCTGCGTTCAGGCTCCTTATTATGTAAACTGTCAAATGACACCACCACGCTGTGCGGTTTATTTATACATCATGGGTTCATATGTGCAGGCAAACAAGTGAGTGTGGTTGTGCGTGTGTGTGTGTATGTATGAGTGTGTGTAGTATGACCTTCCAACCCTATCAACATACTGCCTCTCCCTGAGGAAAATACATGTCCAGAAGGGATTATACTATCTCCAAGGCCTAAAAATGCAGTATGTAATGTACTTGTGTGTGTGCGTGTGGTCTTTGACTCCAGTATTTAATGAATGACCTTAACAATAACCTACTAAGTTATTCCCCTCAGCCAAAACTCCCCTGTGTAGGAGATCATAATTGTCATTTAATTATCTGTAATTTCTATTCTCCACCAATAATTAAGAAAGAGGGGAACGAGAGAAAGAGAGCGTGAAAGAACAAGAGGGCAAGAAAAAAGAAAAAAGTGTGAGCGTTAAACTTAATGGGTTAGATTAAGGGACTGTACAAACATTATTAGGAGGTGGAGATGGGGTAAGGATTGGGGGAAAAGTATTGTATTTTTTCTTTTGTTTCCCCCCCCTATATTTTAGCTTTCCACTGCAACCACTGTAGTCACTATAAACAGATGCATAGATTCTATGCAGAATCTGTTGGCAAGAGACAAGACTTTGGTATTGGAAGTGTTCTGGTTACCTTTGTAGTCCGAGTAGTATTGACTAATCATGTTTGAGTGGGCCTGGTTTGTATGCTGGTAAAATGAGGAGCGAAAGAAACAGACTGCATTGCCACAAATTGCAATCTTGGGAACCGTCGGCTACCGTCTGACAACAATTTATTCTATTTTATTCTATTCTATTTAGTCTCCAACTCCATTCTTATGGCTCAGAATTGGACTGTAAACAATGAGTGGCGCACAGAAGAAAAAGTCTTGGCTCAGATATCCTGGCTTCACCAGAAGTCCTGAAACATTGACTATTGCTCCCAGAAGCTAAATCATCATCATAAGATAGCCGATGGGTTCCCAGATTGCAATGTAATTAATGATTACATTTTTAAAAAAACCTTAAAGGTGCACTTTACTGGAACACAATAAAAGCTGCTATAAATATTGAGGTTTAAATTGGGGTAAATGACTGAACAAGTTGTACAGATTCTATTCAACTAGATTTAGTGTTATATTATTTATACATGTTGTGGTTACATTGCTGCCAGAGTGAGTCTAGAGTAGGGTTCAAAGAAAACATTAATGTGGAACTCCACTGATTTTTACACATCATTGTCTGTTTGCAGGTCTTGAGGAGTACTACTGCTTATATATTAAAAAAAAGTTTAATATAACTATATGTTAGCCTGGGATCGCCAGACAAATTCACAAATACAAAATTAGTCACTAATTCAGTCTCCAAAGGACTTCAACCAACATCATCGACCAGTAGGGCCTGATGCCTTTGGACGTAATTTGATAGACTTACAACCAATCAGAGCGATGAAACATGGGATGTGTTCAAACAGAAAAAAATGGAGGTCATAAACATAAATGTGTTTCTGAAAACATTTGAGATGCAGTAACATTAATATTGATTTATATGTGATCAGCACTAACTTGTTTGACTGTTTGATCTGAGTTTTGTGAACCTGCATACATTAAATATACTGTTGTGTTGTAAAATATAGTGTGGAGTTAGAAAGTTACTAGACCTCTGTAACCCACTTCTCATGTCTCCTTGAGGCTAGCAGCCTGAGGCTACATTAACCTCTACATGGATAACCCACCTGAATCTCATTGTGGGTAACACAGATGTCGTGTGATGTTTTGACAAGGAAAAATAATGCATGGAATTAAAAAAACACGATTTCTCTAATTCTGTTGCATCGATTTTGATACTTTTTTTGAACTGTCTATCATGAGTCCAACATTGTTATAGGAGTGTGGTGCTAAATCAGTGCAATACTATTTTACATGCATAATATGTAAATTCTGCCACTACGCATCTTTCTCATATTAAAACAATGACAAAAGACATAATTTGATGACATCATGAAGCAGTGTGGGATCACGGGAGTTATTTTATTCACAGCCACCATTGCTGACAAAAAACTATAATGTTCACAGATGCATTTAAGTTTTATTCACATCATGTTTAGACATGTTTGCCAACTTCCTTCCTCGCTCTCTGATGCATCTACGTGTGTTTTCCCTGACCTTATAGCAACTCGTGACTGGGAGGAAACGCACTGTTACATTGAATAAATCACAAATTTCTCTGGGTTTGACCATTGTCGGAAACATTTGAGATAAAAACAACTCAACAAAATACCTGTCCTGTGTTTTTAGATAATATGCTGAAATGTTACATATTAAATCCTTAACAACATGTGGAGGGCCTTGCTTTTTTACAAAGATTCAGCCCTCCTCACCACTTCCATAGTTTTCATACAGTGATGGCAACATTTTTTTCAGGAAGGCTGAAGACATGTAAATGTTTGCCTTTTCCATAATTCTGTTTTTCCCAGAGCTGACTTACCCGTACAGTGATGCTTCTATAGTAGGTTTGCATCACTCACAGGACTCTGGGACAGCTGGAGGCCAATTAGCTGCAGAACGACGTGCTGCAGCAGCAAAGGCCAATAGCTTAGCTTTAGGAGCTAGCTGCTACAGGGACCATTACGGGCCCAGGCCCTCACTTGTCAGAAAACTTCAGATGTAATCAGATCTACCTGCGTGACTCATTCCCAGCATGACAGAGTACCTCGTATAAAATATAAGCACACCCAATGAGTTGTGGCTCCAATAATGCAGCCATAAATCACACAGGAGATTTGAATTCTGTAGCAGCTGCTCCATTAGCTATTCATTGCATAAATCAACTACCAAACTGCTTGTTGAATAAATGATGACATCTGTAATAAGTTTTTCCACACATGTGAAAGGCAACGGTCCTGTGCGGGCATGTGGGAATATTCTCAGAGTAGATACAACACAGCAGCATTACAGTCACTGTTGCATGTCCAGGAGAGGAGATGTAGTTAGTGAAAATGACATAAGCTAATGCTGATTGCTTGACCAGAAGAAAAAAATGCACTAGGCCTACTTATGATGACAGCTCTAAAAATACAAGCAGCGTATTCTATTCTGAGTGCTTGATGGCAGCAGTGAACATTAAGAAAACATGCCTAAATATTCAGAGCACTGACTCTGAGATGATTTCTCTCCTTAATCATGAGAAAAAGCTACACACCTGAGCTCATTGCTGAGATCCCACAGCTGGCACACACACACACAAATTTACATCTCCACATGCATGCCAGCACAGACACACACACGCAGGTGCACAGAAAAAAGATCAACAAGCAAACAAACCCTTGGCATGCAAGCACATATGCAGCCTCAAACCCCCACAACTGTCAAAATGATGACAATAAAAATCATAAAATAGGTCATCTTTAAAAGGCACTTCAAAGCAGAGCAGAATTGTCATTAAGCCCATGTGAAGAAGAGTCCACCAAGATCCTCAGCAGACTACATGTGACCATGTCTCTGCCTGTCTGAGCAGAACAGCCTGAGGAGGCAGTGACAGTAACACCTTGGTCTAAGAGGCTCCCAAAATAAAGTGTCTCCGGATGACCTGACGCTCATGAACCCATGAACATATGCTTAAACACATGCGCACGTGCAACCAAGCACATGCATACAGAAACTGAGTTAAGTAGTCTCTGAGAGCATATTCAACTCAAGATGGCCTCTTAAATTCATGGGTTTTACAAAGAAAGAAGTGTGTTGTTATTTTATTATCCTGCCATAAACGTGCTGCAGAGGCGAAAGAAATTAACTGAATATTTGTAGATATCAAAGCAACTAAAAAAAGAGAGCTGCCCTTAATTCAAATAGTATGGCTGCAATTAATTATTCTTTTCATTCATGACTAATAATTCAGTCTGTGAGATAGGTCTGCACAACTAATCAAAATATTGCCAAAATTCCAATATGGCCAAATGCAATATCCAGAGACAAACAGAAGCTCCAATTTTTTTTATAAAGATAAAATGTGTGAAAACACAGCATTAAAATGAAGTATTGTAGTGTTACAGAGATGCTCTGGTCTAAAGATCTTGTTCTCCCGACGTATGAAAACATGTTTCTTTGGTATAGACCCCAACAAATGTCACATCATCATCATTTTAATAGTTTCTTTCAGTGACAATGAAGACTGATCATTCCTACTTATCGTGAATCATATTGCTATCATGTAGCCCTACAATAAGATGTCATAAATAATCTCATGCTTGTCCAAAAAACAAACATATTCAATTTACAATCATGTAAAATAACTAATCCCCATGCTGGAGAAGTCTCAACCAGCAAATGTTTTTGAGTTTTGCTTAATAGACGACAAAATCATATAAATGAATGACCAAAAAAAAAAAAAAATCTCTGCTTGTCTGTTGAGAAAAGATGACAAGATCAATATCACTCTCATAATGCATTACAGTCCAAGTCAGAGGTTGGAATTTCCAAGTTGAAATGTCCAACTTCCGACTTCCAGGCGTTCCAGGTGCAGGACACCAACAAAAAACATGTATGACTGTAACAAACTGATGTTTTTTGGCAAGTGTAGACACAACTGAACCCTCAGCAGTGCAGTGGCCTTACATATAAATATATATATGAAACAAGAGGAAAAACCTGAGATAACAGATGCCATTATACTTTTTATTTTATGGAATTTGGAACATGTACCGAAATATTCCATTCACCAGCCTAAAGGCCTTTTCACACCACTGGATGGTAACTCTCCACTTCCAGTCATTCCAATGCGGGAGAGGCAGCAGAGGGCAAGCGATTTCAATCATAGTGGTAGGGGTAAGAAGTGGTTGCCACCCACATGAATGTGCATAGATTTTGCTGTGCCACTCAGAGTTCACTGTACTGAACTTCTGGCTTTGGTCAATGAAAAAAAGGGGAGCGGGCATCACAGAAATAGCAGGTACTGTATGTCAGAAAGGAGCAAACAAAGAGCTGATAATACTGCCTGAATACCCGGAGCTGTACAACATGGTGCCAGCCACCTAAAAGGATGACTAGAAAAGCTTGGCCTGGGACATTCATGGAACATTTGCAACAAAATAGTATGTGTGTTACGGACTTTTGCCTGCCTGTCATTGCAGCGTTTTGAAAGCACTTTGCTTTTTGGGGGAATGCTCTTGCAGGTAGGTGGTGTGAAAGAGCCTCACAACAAATACTCAAGTCTACAAATGCAACTGTACATCCAAATATACTTTGTGTTGCCTTTTGGTTTACAAATTACAATGTGCGCTAGTTTTGCTAGTTTGATGAGCTTTAGAGTTGCTTGGTTAGTTGTTTTCACTTGCTTCCATTCTTTATGCTAACCTAAGCTATTGGACTCCAAGCTCTAACTTAATATTCAGCGTACAGATATGAGAGTCTTGATGCTCTTCTCATCTAATACTGAGCAAGAAAGGATGTTTCGCAAAATGTTGAACTATTCGTTCAACTCAAAGTTCACTTACAAGCTTTTCTAACCCAAACTCATGGTAACAATTATGAAATAGAGTTTATGACAAATGACAGCTGAGCAAGTTCCTTCTGCTCAGGAAGACTGTGGAATAGTGGCGGCCAGATTGATCCATAAAGTATTGATACTACTGATATTAATACTTGATTTGAGTATCGATACTGTCATCAGTAGGACTGATACCAGAAAATGGCTCTAGATGGTTATATGACATCCGGGGCACATGGACATTCTTCTTAGTGCTGCAATATTTACATCTCTGCTTCTGTTGTAGCATTAAAAATGGTCTTGTTTTTAAATATGCATGTCATTAAGTGATTAACAGAGAATAGTAAAAAGAAATGCCTCATGTTTGGTAAATTATTTGGTGTGTACATTCAGAAGTAGAATAGTAGTAAATTCTGGCATATTTTGCTCTTGTGATAGTTCATTAGCTGCTCCTTTTAACAATAAAAACAATCAATATTGGTGTTGATGTCTGTGATCCTGGCTCTGGTATTACTTGGTATCGGATCAAAACCAAATTCTGCCATAAGGCCATTCATACTGTGAAACCACTGTGCGTTAGGCTCAAGTAGACTTTTTTTTTTTGTCAAATCAAAGTTATTGTCAATTATATTTATGTCTTTCCACTACCTGATTAATCATTTATTTTTTCAGGGCTAACAGGCCAGTTTAGAGGTATGTTATTCAATTTATTTATTTCTTCATTAGATAAATATTAAAGCGATAACATTTGGTCATTTGAGGAATCTCAGTCACACAAATTATTTGGCATAAATCATTTAAATTGTCAGATAAGCTTTATTTTTAATACTGTATACATGACTGACAGTCTCAGACACACCTGTAGCCTATTGTAATGAGTGAGGAGACTTTGGTCACAGGTCTCATGTTGTGTACCTCCAGTCCAGTGAGCACGACAGCCTGTCAGACATGCTAACAGTGTGTCTGCTGCATGTTTACGCTGCACGCCTCTGCACAGACAGGTCGCCTGCAATATATCACTGACACGATGTGGTTCAATCACTGGCTCTTACAACCCTGCTCTCAGAGGCTGCGCTAACTTGAGGGAAGCACTTAAAAACACCAAAGCTGGAGGTTAATTGATGCATGGGTCACAGCCATTGAGACAGGAGTCAATTAGAAAGCTTTGGATAAAAGCCTCCGCTCACTGGAATTATAAGCAATGTTGTGAATCAGCAAATACAGCAAGTCTGTGTTTGATTTTATCTCCTTTAGATACGATCACTTACACTGTAAAAAGTGTATTCAGTGCAAGTCGAAGTGATGTAATGTTTTGAATGAGTCTAATTCAGCTTTCTGCTTTTGTGGATTATAACAGCCTGAAATTACACACACCGTTTCCTTAACGTGCTGTTCTTATTTCAGTAAAACCATGTCATTTAGGTTTCTCTTATTGTTGTGCATCTCACATCGTGACATTCATGTCTTTTCCGCCTGCAGTTGAGCCACCATTTTGGTTGAATAGTTATATTGTTAGTTATAAAATGGCCTACCTGAATTGGTTAAATAAAACTGATGTTAAAGTTTTCATAAACTCACTGAACCAAACCAGCTTTCAGAAAATCAGGCTAATGTTAGAAATTATATTAATAATATTTAAAGGAGAAATCTCTAATATATTTACTATAATAAATCATAAAATAACCATGATATGTCATATATATTTTTTCAGTAATAACTGTTTTTGTTTGCCCATTTTGTCTAAGGTTAATTAGAGGTAAAATAAAAGCAAAATGTTTGTCAAATGAGTAAGTGTCTATTCATGAGTTGTAAGAAATCAGGCTTAATTTTACATTGACAGACAACTGACAGTTATCAACAGCTGATCAACTTACAGTGTAGGACTTGCTTGTTATTGTCAGTTTACAGCTGTGTGAATCCTGAGTTTCTGCAACCTGCCTGAGCTTCCCTGAATCAACCATAGATAGTATTAAATAGGATTTCAACCTATTTTATATACCGTCTATGGATCCAACTCACTTATTATACTACTGTGCTCATTTTTGCATGTGCAATTGCTACATATTGCTCCTTTAACAAACTAAAATAGCACACTAAGGGTTATTTAGGAGGAGTATTTTACTTTTGGGTAAAGAAAATAATTGAGTTGGAAAATTGGGAACTTTTAAGCTGAATTGCCTTAAATTTAAATTGCATTAATGCACACTGTTGGTTTGAAAGATTATTAAATACATGAGACTTAAGACAATTGTGTTCCTTAACTGGTTAACTGGATTTGAAAAACTTAATTCTTCTGTGTGCTGCCAATTAAAGTACGTTTTTAAAGTTGGCCCAACAATTCTCTCTTTTCAGTGTAGAACAATAAATACGCAGGAGTTTGTTTTCCTGACATTGGTGCAGAGATCTGAAGTTGTGTGATTATGTTAATGAATGGTGGTATTGTGATAATTAGACCTGTTTGGGGACCCTGAGATCACATTTAAATTAAGGTATGTGTGTCTGTTCCTCTCACACAATGCTGCGTTTCCTCCTGAGGCCTCGTCTGAAGAGGAGGGAACATTGTGAAGCTGAGACCATCAAGAAAATTGCAGCAGAGGCATTGATCCTCTGAACAATAGCTACATGACAGATGTGATGATCATTGCAGAATCGCTTCTCCTCCGAGAGGGAAACAGAGAGAGAAGAGGAGATGAACGGACCTGACCACCCAACCAGCTTTGAAATCAGACTGAAACAGCAAAGCAAAACAAGCAGAAACATTCAGAAGTTACAGACATGCTTTCCAATTGTTCAGGACCGCTCGTGTATTAGATGATTATGATTTGGCCAGCGCTAAAACAACAACTCCAGCCTGTGTGGGCTACGCACCAGTTATTGACTGCAATGAGTCACCTTACAGCGTAAACAGCAGATCTTAGAGCCGGCTGACGGCTTTTGAAAGTAATCCAAAATACACAGAGACGATCATCAAGGCCACACACACAACAAACACACATCGTACAGACGGTGTTTACCACGTGGGAGGTGGAGGGGCTGAGTGGGCGTGACCGACAGACGGTGGGGGTCAGCCACACCTCCCTAAAAAGATTCACTGATCATTGATGGAGAAGTGAGCAGTCAAACGTAGCACTATGATGTGAAAAAACTTACACTTAATCATCACTGTTTGGATAATGTCTGAAGTGTCATTGCACATAACTTAGCCAAGTGGCTCCCAAAGTTTTTGGAGGGGGGCATGGATGACCAGGGCAGAAATATGGAGTGATATAATTTATGAAGGTGAAAAAAATGATAAAAACAAACAAGAGCTTGTGGATGCTATCATGGCAACCTTTAGTTGACTAAAATTAAAACTGAATCCTTTTTCATCGATGATTCGTTTGTAGCACTTAGTTGTTTTGTTTACTGTATTATATTTAAATTGACTGCAGGTGTGTGTAGCATTATTTCCCAAGTCAGGTTTCTCCAACAAAGTATATTTTATTGTTTCTTATTCACAAAACTACAGTATTTGATGACCTGGGAATGAGAGTCAGTAATCAACTGTCTTCCTCTCCAGAATTGGTTACTGTGCCTTTAAGATGCAACAATGTATAAGCATTAAACTTATAATTCATACTGTCATGAAATGTCATAATCCTGCAGTTATTTGGCAAAGAAGAGTTTACTATATGAGGGATAATATACAGTGAGCAGGTCATTATGGCCAAATAAACCCCAACAGGGTGGTGTAGGACCCCGAGTGGAGTGGTCTTCAATCATCCTGAAGAGGTTTATTTTGCCATAATGTATAGCTGTATATTATCATGCTTATTACACTTGCTTCTGCAGTCAGAGTCCTCTAGAATCTATGATCAAGACTGCATCTATAGCAACGGTTTGTTATTCATAACAGCAGTCTGTTGAGAAATAACAGGCCATCAAATGTCGTAACTGACCATTGTCATAGTCCTGTTTAATAATAATGAAATAAACAAATAATACTATTTACCTATCAATAACCAGTGCAGTGAGTGCAGTGATGAAAAGTAAGGATGGGCGCTATGGACAAAATCAAATGTCATGATCTTTTTGATCAAATGCCTCCAAATTGACATTGCAAAGACATCAAAATAATATGGTATTATTGCTCAGGTTTAATCAAAAGTTTAACTTCAAAAGTCCCTGTGACACACTGCCCAGATCAAGTGAGAGCGAAACAAGTTGGATCTGCATTACAGCCATGAAGGAGCAGGTGCTGATGGATACTTTAGGCCAGTCTGCCTCCTGAAGAGATGCAGCAACTAAATCAACAGCTCAGCTCTGAGGGGAAAAGCTTGTAAACACTGACTGCAAGTGACCACATTTGGTTATTTCACATCAGACTGTGATAATCTGTGAGAAAACATTCAGAGTTCTATCTGTCGTGGGCTGCAGCCTCAGGAGAGACAGACCTGTATAACTCACTACCTTGTTTTCTGACTCCTGAATGCTGCAGTGCACCCTCCTGTAGCATCTCCAATTCAAGACATTTCCCTCCACCTTTTAGCCCAGATGTGATCCGAGCTGCTGTGATGAAAGCTGAATGATTGATGGGGTGCCAGATGTTTGGTGCCCTTTACCTCTGGATCTGTCAGAGCAGCACAGTGAGAGCACAGGTCGGCCAGTGAGAGGAGACAGTGGGCTGAATAGAAAATGAATCTCATAACGCATCAGATAACATGATGTGGCCCGGGTCCAACATGGCCCTGCACTGTGAGGATAGTGAGGAGTCCAGCTGCAGAAGCTGCACAGGCTCGGAGCTACAGGGGCTGACTGAGAGCGTGCAAAGCTCCAGCATAGTGATGCGGACTGCGGTGCATTCATTAATAGAGTCAGCTACACACATCACATCACCCTGCCTGCCTGCCTGTATGCTACACGGTGGAAAATGGACGCCTACTGTAACATCAAGCGGCCGGTCCAGAGAAAACTCTAATCCACATATTTAAGTCCTGCATCTAAGCACATACAACAGATATTTAAGTCCCCACACCTGCGGTGCGGACGCTTCAAACGAGCTATTATAAGGCTTTCATTTGCATAATAGACGTTGCAGTCGCTAATTATAGGCCCGCGGAAATATAATAACAGGTAATAGGAGAGTAAATTGACATTTAATCAAAGAGGTCTGAGAATTATTATCATTATTTTATGTTTTTGCCTGTAAATTCTGTAGTCTCCACAGTCAGGAGTGGGCTAAGTTGCAGGCAACGTGAAACAAATCAATGTGGCGTGTAAATCACACTGGATGAACAGTGAACCATTCAGCTGCAAAGTGAAAACATTATGATCATCAAATGAAAGAAGCTCCTCTTACCTGCAGGCTTTTTTATTTATTTCATAGACTCGCAGCGTCGCACTCCCAGAGAGAAGCAGAAGAAGAAGAAAAAGAAGAAGAAGAAGAAGGAGATGGAGGGAAAAGAGAAGAAGACAGGGGGGTGGACGGTCGGTCGGTCGGTGGATGGATGGACTGAATAACGGGTCGATCGAGGCAAAAAATAAATAAATAGAAAAAATAAAGGGATGATAATTAGAGTTGATGGCAATAAAGAAGCGCCTGGACTGGATTATCAATAAAAATTTAAATCAGCCGGTGATGGAGCAGGCTTGAACATGCATATATAAAAAAAGGCTAATAGAAAACACGTCACTGAACACGGATTTGTCTACAGAGGATGTGGCCGCTGCTTGTGTGTGTACTCGGGGAGAATGCGTCTCTCTCTCCCCCTCCCCTCCTGTTGGTTTGAGCGCTCCTCCTCCTCCTCCTCCTCCTCCTCCTGCCTGTCTGCTCCTCTCCTCTCCTCCTCTGTCTATTCCTCCTCACTGAGAGCCCGACGCAGCAACTTGTCGCATCCCACCAAAAACTCCTCAGTGATGATGTGAATGATGACGGATCGTGTCAGAATCGACACCAGATCAGATCCACTACAGTATGTTCAAGATTCAAGATCACGGAGAAGGTTTAACCCCCTCCTCTCTCCTCTTATCTCCCCTCCCTCCTCTCCTCTCTCATATCGGTCTGGATGTGCTTATTGGAGCGTGTGCCGCTCACGCAGGGCTGTGTGTTTGTAAGTAGCCTATTAGCCATGACCAGGTTATATACACTATCTATATATGTGTGTGTGTGTGTGTGTGTGTGTGTGTGAGTGAGTGAGTGAGTGAGAGAGAGAGAGAGAGAGAGAGAGAGAGAGAGAGAGAGAGAGAGAGAGAGATGTTAAATCATGGAGTCAGATATCTACAGGTCAATATTTATGTTTCTTGTGATAATTAATAATTGTGATAATTGACTGTCATCGCCATAATTATTTATATTAAAACTGTTCAGCTAACAAAATTAATTTAATTCAAAGGAGCTTAAGCAGACATTTGCATTGCCAAAGCAAGTGTGAAAAGCAACAACAAAAATGTACACTGCCAAAGTTAATGTTAAATAAAAACCACAAAAAATGGACATAAAGAAGAAATGTGGTTTTGTTCTTTAAAATATATGTGCATTTATACAATAGAGTACAAAATGGCCTAACATAACAGAATAGGATGAAGATTTTCAGGTACAAATTGTATTTATGTATATGTATTTGTATATTGTAGCCTGATGCACATCAGTGTTTAGAATCCACATCTGTTATTTTCTACTTTATAGTAATCATACACATATTTGCTGCTACAGTTTAGACAACAAGGCACCTGTCTTTCTTTACATACTTGTATATATTTCTGCTTACTATTGTTATACTGTTTTGTTATGTTGTAGTACAACATACTTATTTTTAATATACTGATGATCTGTTTTCTTAATTTCTATATGCTTATATGTTTTTCTATTCTTGAGTGGGAGCATCTGTAACGTGAGCAATTTCCCCCCAGGGATTCTGATTCTGAAATACAGATAAGTGAGAAGTGTATAGACACAGCATCATTTTTTAATGGATGTACTTACTACTGATGTTAATGATTAAATATTAATTAATTAATCGCTGTTAAGAATTTTAACCAACTAAAAATGTATTAACTATAATTAATTGATAGTCTAGAAATGGTAGTAATTTCACCTCTTGTGACATTGTTTTGTCTTGCATTTGGTGAATAAAAATGAAATTAAAACTTATCATGAGAAAAAATATGCATTTTGTACAACCCCAATTCCAAAAAAGTTGGAGAATTTCGTAAAATGTTAAAAAAAAAATCAGAATGCAATGATTTGCAAATCATTATTGACTTGCATTTAATTAAGTACAGTACCAAGACAAGATATATTTAATTTATTTATTTATTCGTATGTTCAAATTGAAAGACTTTATTGTTGTTGTTTCTTGTAAATATACACTCATTCTGAATTTGATGTCTGCAACATATTTCAAAAAAGTTGGGACAGGGGCAACAAAAGACTTGGAAAGTTGTGAAATGCTCAAAAACACCTGGTTGGAACATTTGACAGGTAAAAAAGTTCATTGGTAACAGGTGACAGTATCACGATTGGATACTAAAGGGACGTCCTTGAAAGGCTCAGTCGTTTACAAGCATGGATGGGGTGAGGTTTCTCAGCACAGGACTGTAAGGAATGTAAGGATTTCACCATCTACGATCCATAATATCATTAAAAGATTCAGAGAATCCAGAAAAATCACTGCACTTAAGTTTCAGGGCTGACAACCAACATGTTTTCTCAGAAGTTATAACAACTAGTTAGCAATGACTAGCAGGAAACGTGCCATTACCTTGAATAAATGATATTTTTCTCTGCATCTGAAGATTGTTGGAGACATTTGGGATAATGTCAGTACACAACTCAACAACATATATAACAAATATTAAGCATTTTTAGACATTTTAGTGTGGAACTGTTACATATTATAGCTTTAAAAACTACTTACCCCCTTTTTTTTTTTACCACATCAAACAAATATGAACATCTGTTCAGTGACATGCTCTCTGAAAGATGTCACTGAAGTGCTAAGTGTTCTAAATAAGGACATTTATTCAGAATATTGTGTGAAACAATAAAATATAGTCTCTCTTATAGAACAATATCTGAGATTGTATGATATAACACTGATACAAATGCAGGCATTGCTCTACAGAGAGAGTCAAACATATACAGGTCAATATTTTTGTATCTATAGAATAAAATTCAGCAGGGGCTGTATGGCTGAGAATTGTGATGATTAACTGATCGTTGCCATAATTATTTAGTCCAATGACTTCAGTGATGAAGTGGAATCTCTAGTGTTTGTAATATAGATTGAATTATGTCACGCACAGATCTATAAACATGGAGCCGGTGGCTGAGCTGCAGCAGTTAGGATGCACAAAACTGAGCGGACAATGACCTTCAATAGCTTTAAAATGGCTTTGCTGCCCAGTTCACCTCTCTCTCTCTCTCTCTCTCTCTCTCTCTCTCTCTCTCTCTCTCTCTCACACACACACACACACACACACTCTCACACACACACACACACACACACACACAAACAGAGGGAGAGA
>JAJHUR010099621.1:0-13845 GCA_027495735.1 Lutjanus campechanus | reverse complement strand
CAGAGCTGACCACTGAGCAGGAGACAGTTTATCTGTGGAGAGACTTCCTGAACTCAGGTACTGTTGGATCTCCTCCACTAGAGAACCATCATTCAGTTCATTCAGACAGTGGAACAGATTGATGCTTCTCTCTGGAGACAGATTCTCACTGATCTTCTCTTTGATGTACTTGACAATTGTCTGACTGGTGCAGGAGGTACTTCCTGTTTGTGCCAGCAGGCCTCGTAGGAGAGTCTGATTGGTCTCCAGAGAAAGACCCAGGAGGAAGCGGAGGAACAAGTCCAGGTGTCCATTTGGACTCTGTAAAGCCTTGTCAACAGCAGTCTGGTAGAAGAGTGTTGGTTCAGGTTTCTTTCTAAACAGTCTCCACAGCCAGGAGTTAGATTCTGCCTCTCTCAGCAGATTGACTCCAGAGTTGATGAATGTCAGATGGACATGAAAAGCAGCCAGAAACTCCTGAACACTCAGATGGATGAAGCAGAACACTTTGTCCTGGTACAGTCCACTCTCCTCTTTAAAGATCTGGGTGAACACTCCTGAGTACACTGAGGCTGCTCTGATATCGATGCCACACTCGGTCAGGTCTGATTCATAGAAGATCAGGTTGTGTTTCTGCAGCTGCTCAAAAGCCAGTCTTCCCAGAGACACAATCATCTTCCTGCTCTCTGGACTCCAGTGTGGATCTGTCTCATCTCCTCTATCATACTTGACATTCTTTAATTTGGACTGAACCACCAGGAAGTGGATGTACATCTCAGTCAGGGTCTTGGGCAGCTCTCTTCCCTCTCTGGTCTTCAACACATCCTCCAGAACTGTAGCAGTGATCCAGCAGAAGACTGGGATGTGACACATGATGTGGAGACTTCGTGATGTCTTGATGTGCGAGACGATTCTGCTGACCTGCTCCTCATCTCTGAATCTCTTCTTGAAGTACTCCTCCTTCTGTGGGTCAGTGAACCCTCTGACCTCTGTCATCAAATCAACACACTCAGGAGGGATCTGATTGGCTGCTGCAGGCCGTGTGGTTATCCAGAGGCGAGCAGAGGGAAGCAGTTTCCCTCTGATGAGGTTTGTCAGCAGCACATCCACTGAGGTGGACTCTGTAACATCAGTCAGGATCTCATTGTTGTGGAAGTCCAGAAGTAGTCGACATTCATCCAGACCATCAAAGATGAACACAACCTGGAACTCTTCAAACCTGCAGATTCCTGCTTCCTTGGTTTCAGTAAAGAAGTGATGAACAAGTTCTACCAAGCTGTACTTTTTCTTTTTCAGCACATTCAGCTCTCTGAAAGTGAATGGAAATGTGAACTGTATGTCCTGGTTGGCTTTGTTTTCAGCCCAGTCCAGAGAGAACTTCTGTGTTAAGACTGTTTTTCCAATGCCAGCCACTCCCTTTGTCACCACTGTTCTGATTGGTTCATCTCTTCCAGGTGAGGATTTAAAGATGTCTTCTTGTCTAATTGTTGTTTCTGGTCTGTGTGGTTTCCTGAATGATGTCTCAATCTGGCTGACCTCATGTTCATCATTGACCTCTGAAGCCCCTCCCTCTGTGATGTAGAGCTCTGTGTAGATCTGATTCAGAAGGGTTGGGTTTCCTGCTCTAGCAATCCCCTCAAATACACACTGAAACTTCTTCTTCAGGTTAGATTTGAGTTGACGTTGACAAACTGAAGCAACAGTTCCTGGATAGAAACACAACAAATATGATCAGTGAGTGGATGTTATTGTTAATATGAGAAGAGTTGTGTGTGGGAAAATCCTCTTACTGCTCTGTAGACAGTCAGCCAGTGCCTCCTGCTTCATTATTCTCAGGAAGTGCAGTGTGATCTTCAGAAATTTTTCTTTGCTGCTCTTCTTCTGTTCTTCCTCCTCACTGTCCACCACCTCCTCATCCTCACTCTCCCTCTCTAAACATTTTGGGTAATCTGGATTCAGAACTTTCTGAAACTTTTTTAGCTCATTCTTCACAAAAGTGACAATGTTCTCCTCCAGGTGCTGGAAAGAATAAAATATAACTTAAAATTATATGTCTAATTTATTGGGAACAGTGGTAGAAGTTGTTGTTGGACAATTACAAACCATAAATATGGTGTCCAGGTCTTCTGGATGCTGCTGGACAGACTGACCAACAGGAACCTCTGACTTTTCCTCCTGAAGTCTGATGAGAAAGCAGGAAATAGGGCGACTTCAAATATCAAAAGATATACATGGTTGCTTACATAGCTTTGACGACATTACATGATTTATGTGATACGGGTTTCTGCCATCAGTGATGCTGGCATATATCTTTGTTTGCCAATTAGCAGCTGTATTGAAGGAGTTAGGTGAGCAAGGCTACAGGCCTTGTTTAAGGGCACCTCAGTGGTGGTAATGAGGGTGGGGGCGAGTGCTGCTGTATAACTTACCTTGCCCCGACCATCCACTCACAATTGGATAAGCAAACTCAGGCAAGAGCTAAAATTACCAAGGTATCAATACAAGGTGGTGAGGGAGGATAAAAGGGATGCAATAGCACAGCCATGGTACATCCTCAAAAAGAACTACTCTCCCTTCCACAGAGCGGAATGGCACAGGAGGAGAGTCAGAGAGTGGGCCAGGAACCATGAAGCCAAGGACAGAAAGGCAGCAGACATCTAACATGCTCTAAAGAGGTGGATGACCAGCACCTCAACAAATCCTACTGTGACAGATCATGAAAACAAGAACTATGGGAATGCAAAGCATTGATAACACCGCCAGACCCCACTGCCAGGTTCAGCATCATGGAGCCTGCTCTGAAGGAGGTGCAGAGGCCCTGAAAGAACGAGCTCAGCTCCATGATCTAGAGCAGTGTGGTACAAGGTCTACAAGAAGTATCCCAGACTTGCACTACTTAAGGAGGATCCTCAAGGTAATATAGAGAAGGGGGACGTCAGAAGGGGATCCTGTCTACTACTGTGAAGCCAGTCAACAGCCTAGGCAAGGTGTACTGTGGGCCCTTTTGATCTATAAGGTACACTGACAACTATCGAGGGACAGCAGACAAAAGTTAGTCAGTCACCAAAGCAGAAGGAAAACAAAACTGCAGCACAGTGTTCTGGTTGGAGCAGTGGCAGTTGGATGTGCAGGGCTCAGCAGCATCCCAAGAATGTGCTACAACAAAGCCAGAAACAAAGATAGGCATCACTTGGTCCAGGTGATGAGCAGCAGGAGGAGAGATCAGCAGGATGATGGAGGTGCAGCAGCAAGGCATGTGGACCAAGCGGGAGCGTGCTTTGGAAAGAAAGATCCAGGCCCAAACTCCGGAAGGCAGAGGCCCTCAGCATCCAAGTTTTGTTCAAGTTGATGTTCAACATTCTTCCCAGCCCAATCAAACTTCTTGGGGATTGGCTGAGACTCCAGCAAGCCCCCTGAGTCAGAGGATCACTCACTAACATATCCTCAGCTGTTTCCCAAATGCTCTGGAAGTGGCACATTATCACTGGTATCATGACCAGATCCTGAAGGCAGGAATGGAATGGAATGGAATCAGTCAAGCCAAGCAACAGGACCATTCAAAACAGTCCATTGCATTCATCAGAGCAGGGAAAAGCCACACCCAGGAAAAGGAGTTGGGCCAGCTTATCGCGAGAGGCAGCTAAAAGTCTTGAGCTCAAGTTCTCAGAAATCACTGCAGTGACCACACCAAGGCCAAATACAGTCCTGGTGTCTAAAATGTCTAAGCAAGTGGTCCCACTGCAAATGACTGGTGCCAGAAGCAGACATGACATGCTCAATACATCGCTATTGGGGTTGGCTTCATACTGGGATCTCAAGCTCCTCAGGATCACAGGACTACACATAAAAACATAGTCAAAACACTAGTGAGGTTGTAAAGAAGGCATCCAGTTGGCTTTGGATTGAAAGGGGGGATGCATCGATTACACAAGCCACTGTGACTCATGCTTAGGTTTTATCAACCCTGGCTGGGTCAACTGGGAAATGGTGCATGGTTGTTGAAAGACCCAAAAAACCTAATGACCTCAAATTACATCACAGATGATGTGTCCCAGTGCATTGGAGATTGTAAGTAACACCAGATAGCTTTTTCCAAGACAGCTGCTGATTAACAAATTAATTGGTCAAAATCCTTACCTTTCCTCAGCAGAGTGGTGTTTATCCTTCAAGTTTATAGGTTCAATCATGGACCAGTTACTCTTCATGGACACACAACTGGGTACAGGAGATTCTGTTCTCTGCTGGTGAACACTGATAGAAACAGACAGACAAAACAAACATTCAAATCTTCAACTACATATTTGTAGCTAAGGCGATCACACACTGTAGTTCAGGGATAGTTTGCCACACTAAATGGTGATTTTATGAAGATTTTAAACAGAAGAGAAAAATATCCACACAGTGAATTAGTTTCCAGTACATTATTAATGCAATGCAATTTTGTCACAAAGATCAGACTGATGCTAGACTCTGTGAAGCAGGTAAAGAGAGGAAGACTAAAGGCTAAAACACACCACCGGTGCAGCAGTGCAGTGCATGTGACACACCTCATGTGCTGTCGTGTACACACATGGGAAGTGCTGTGTTGCGGCTTGTCACTCTCATTCATGAGACTGGCCTTGGGATATTTCTTGACCCAGCAGCTCCAACACCCCTTGTCTCTCCTCAAACAAGTGTGTGTTGTCAGACTGAGCTCCTGTCTGTGCAGGAAAGCAGAGACAAAGTGGTCTCTAGAAGTCTCTGTGTGTTCAGTTCTCAGTACTTTGTAGCTTCTTAATGAATCTGTGTGGTTTGAAGTTTAGTTTCTCTCCTGTGTTGCTGTGCTCTATTTTAGCATTTTGTCATCTTCCTTTGATAGGAGTCCTGTTAAGTTACTGCTGATGAACACAACACTTCTTGAGTTTGCTGCTTCAAAAAATGGGGGACTTTTATTATGAAGAATTTATAGGAAATGAAATGTCCAGCATCAGCCACTTGATTAAAACCAAGAGCGGATCAGTTAAGATACACAAAACTTGAAGAGCTGAGATGTGAGTCCCTGCCATGCTAGGTTGATGAGTCCAGTCAAACTGAGTCAAAACAAAAAGCACAAGTATATGTAAAGAGGTGCGAGTCTCCCCATCGTTCTATACCCATGAGAGACAGAGATAAGGAGAAGAAGTTCAGCTGCCATGTGAGGAGAGGGATAGAGGAGCTGCTGGGGGAGACAGGGTGCAGGCAGAGTGGAGTTGGAACACAGGAGGAACAGTTGAAAAGCAAGAAACACACTATAAAATAACATCTGTAGTTGGACCAACATTGTATAGAAGCACAAAACTGTTTCTCGGAGAGGATAGGACTTTTTTAACAGGCACAGCGATGCTGGGGATAGGACAGTGGCGTTAAGTGCCGCAGGGCAGTGCAGCGATGCACGCAGGTGCACACCTGGAAGCTGTTTGTGTTTTAGACTTAACAAATTCATCAGTTAGAATTCTTACCTTTCTGCAGCAGAGTGGTGTTTATCCTTCAAGTTAATAGGTTCAATCATGGACCAATCACTCTTCATGGACACACAACTAGGTACAGGAGAGTCTGGTCTCTGCTTGTGAATACTGCTAGAAACAGATGGACAAACCAAGGCAATATTTAGATCTTCATCTGCATATTTGTAGTTATGGCAACCACCTTATTGTTCAAGGATAGTTTACCACACTAAATAGTATACATAAGAATGATGAACTGAACAATATTAGGTGAGTTTATGAAGATTGTAAAAAGAAAAGAAAAATATCCACACAGTGAATTAGTGAATAGAAACAGGCAGACAAATCAAGCCTATCAATCCTTCTACTGCCTATTTTATTGCAATGGCAACCACTGGTTCACCATATAGTTCAGAAATAGTTTACCACCCTAACTAGTGTACTGTATGTAGGAATGCATTTTAATTGCCTCAGTTTGTCTTATTCTTATTGGATTCCTGACAGCACTGATGCTTTTGCACTCTTATTTCATTGCTCTGAACAACATTCAGTAAACAGACAGTATACTTTTCTTTTGTTAGAAAAATATCCAAAGTGAATTAGTTACCAGTACGTCATTAATGCATCATTTTTTGTTACCAGACAGATGTTAAACTCTGAAGCAGGTAATGTAAGGCAAACGTTGAACATTTCTCCATGATACAGGAAACTTTGCGGTTGAAAAATAAACTTTGTCATTGAATGGAGTGTTTACATGCACAAAATATTGATTTTTGCCCTTATTCTAATAAACACATTTTTTCTTTTTACATAAATTAAAAAAAAAATATATATATATATATATATATATATATATATATTGCACTTGTGGTGGACTTGTTTGATCATGTGAACTAGACCTCCCTCTTATGTTCATTAAACCACTTCTTTGAAAAGAGAGTAAGACTGCATTGATCATTCATAGTAATAAATAAAGTCCTCATGATATAGGCCCCAGAACACTTTGCGGCAAAATTAAACATGTCAGTGAAATTTCTTGCTGCTTCTTGGCAAACTTTGGTTGTTGATCATTTCACAGTCATTTTCTCTTATTTTTCAATGTCTTTTAACATTTCAACTGTTTTTTATGTTCACAGTTTTTATTGTTTGTGTTGCAGAGCACACTGAGCTATGAATAATGTTCATAAAATTAGGGCATCAAACTGATTACATCATGTTGCTGATCATTCCTTCTGTTTTAAGACAAAGCCATTTTTAAACTATGATGTAATGGGACACCCCTGTAACTCAGCTGGCAAAGCATGCATCCCTCCAGCTGCTGGTTCGACTCCCACCTGTAGCCCTCCTGTTGCATGTCATCCCCCCTCTCCGTACCTCATTTCCTGTCTTATCTTCAGCTGGCACTAACAAATAAAGACAACAATGCCCAAACAATAATTGAAAAAAACTGGAGAACGTTACTATGGTCCTCTTTGAAATGATAAACATCAATATATGGTTAATGTTACAAATGAAACATTTCTCAAAATTGTTAGAACTTGTACAGAACATGGTGCAATCTTATGGGAATGTTCCCAGCTAGCTGGGACTATGTTGACTTACTGAGTCTCTGAAGGAAGTTGTCCTTTAAACACTAAAGGATGATCCATGGACCGGTGACTCTTGATGGACACACAGCTGGGTTCAGGTTCGGGAGAGTCTGGTCTCTGCTGCTGCTCTGGGCTTCAACACAACACACACACACAGAGCTGTGACTGTGAATAATGATGCTGGAGTGATTTGTCATGAACAGTTAGAGATGGTCATCTCACCTCTGAGCTGTGGTCTGGCTGTCATGTTCCCCACACAGAGTGGTTTCAGAGGGAGGGACTCCCTCCTCTGTCTCCTCACACTGATTCATAGCAGAGCCCACACCTTCACACAAACACAACAACATGCTGTCAGAGCTCACACATCATTTATCATCATCACAAACATACAGAGCTCTGACTGGAGGAAACTAATCAAGCTTTCTCACAACAAATTCACTAAAATACTAAATACACTAATCTGAACTGATTTATTCAGATTGTCAGAAAAGTTTTGGGAACCGTTAGATGAACTGATTATTTACAGGATGGCAGTTTTGATGACTTTCACTCACTATTATCCAGTAAGAATAACAAACACAAGCTGCCTCAAGCTCATTCAATAACATTTTAAATGTATAGTTCTTTTTTGTGCTTTTGGATGTTTGACTTATTAACCAGAGGAGTTGAAACGATTGATTGTAAGAGAAACTGATGAAACTAAGTTGCCGATCAGATAATCAGAAAGTCAGAAGAAGCCTGAACTGAGAGAGAAGATGCTTCTTATTGATCCATCTGAAAGAATAAAAGTAATTGAACCTGCAGCCAGTGAGAGTCTGAGAATCACAGAGCAGCTGGTGTAGTTTTGCTCTCAGGCCACTAGATGTCCTCACTCATCTACAGTGAACATAGAGCAGCTCAGTGCTCCGATAAATGCCTTGAGGAGAAGCGAATCATATCTCTGTAAAATTCACTGAATGAAGATCTGAAGAAACATTCACATTCACCACTCAGACTGGTTCTTCAGATTTATTCTAAAAGCTGCTGAGAGATATTTTTACTGAAGAACTGAGAGAACTCTTGAGAGAAGAGAAGGGGTGGCTGACCCTGTTACTATGAATCACATCATGTTTTTTTGAATAAACATATTCAGCATCTCTTCAGTGATTGGTGGTGGCTGTAACAAATGCTTTATAAAAAGTGCACTTCACGTATAAATCTTTAACTTTGTGTAGGAGATGGGTGAGTCAATCAAAAGAGTTGCAAAAGGAGGAAAGGAAACAAAGGTTGCAAATAAATGTAACACTGCAAGTTAGACGGTGTGCAGGAGTCCTTTTTGCACTTTATCTGGTGACCCAAATAAAACCTTTTGTGACCCACCTGAGGGTCACGATCCAGTCTCTGTGAAAGACTAGAGTAAACTGTAACAGATCTCATAAATGAAACCAAATACTGTAAGTCTATGGACATATAGTGTTGACTCTTAGGCCCATAGACACACAATATTTAACCAGTAAATATTTTCAACATTCAGTCTCACTGAGACCTCTAAACTCATCATCAACCTGAACCATCATCCTCCCTGTGAGGAGGTTTACTGATTTAAATATCTGTTTGAATTGATGTCTGCATGAAGAGACACCTTCAAACAATCAGAAATTGTTTTTTCAAACCTAAAATAAATAATAATGTGAAACAGGAACATTTTCAGAAACAGAAAAGCTCTGATAGTGAAGAAAATTCACATCCAAGTTTCACTTACTGAACTTATTTCCATGAGTGTCCGTCAGTCCAGCCGCTCACTTGAATCCTGATCAGGTCTGTGCAGAAAAACAGGGTTAGATTCATCTGAGTGAGACGACCTGCTTCAATAAAAACTCCATGCAGCAGTATTAAAACACTATAAACCAGCCTTCACGTGCAGCACAGGACAAAGTTCAGCTTTTCCTGTTTTATTGTGAGTTTATCACATGATACATTTAACCTCGTCATCTACATCTGTTTCTTTTTATACCAACACAGTTCATCTCTGCTCTCTACCAAAGTGATGTTTAATGTTTATGGTCGTTTGGACAGAAAGTAGATGTTTGTCAGAAGTTCAGCAGTTAATAAAACTGAACTGTGAGAGATCAAAATGAATAAAAGACTTTGATTGACAGCTCTCTGTTACATGTTCAAAGTATCAAAAGGGTGCAGAAGATCAGGGGTGAAATATAGGATGAAACGAAGATGAATGAATATAATTTATGTATGCAAAATAAATTAATAAAAGTATGCTGATTCTATCCTTCTGAACTTTATTTCACTGAAATTAATCCTTTGAATCTTTTTTATTTTTTTGCAATCCCCCACCCCCCACCCAATTACTGTTATTGATTGATAAAAAATTGTGAGGTAGGGGGTGCAAACTTTGTTTGGCTTCTGAAAGGAGGACATGCCAGAAAAAAATTGAGAACCACTGCCCTGACAATATCTCTGAAAAGCTAAGATGCTCTGCTACTTGTGTGTGTGGTTGGATGAACTGTGTGCAGTATTTTGACAAAATGAGCCCTGTTTTCAAAATCGTGCTCAAGCAATTGTAAAAAACTGTAAAACCATAAAAAAATGATTGGTGTTAATCATTTCTTTGGTGTAAAATGAACTGGATCAACTGACTTTCAGAACTTTGTCCACCAGAGACTCAATAAAAACAATAAACAGGCTTCATAAAATATTTTTCAGTCCAGAAGTCAGAACAACATGTGCGATATCCGAGCAGAAATACTGCACTTTTTAGAGCTGAAACATGTTGTTGCCTGACATTTTAGAGATTTGATGGTTCTGGACAGTGATGCTACAGACATATGATGATCTTAAACAACATAATTCATTGCTTTAGATTAAATCAGCCAACAGTGGCCTCTAAAGTTGTTTAAATGAGCTCAACTGTAAACATCTACAGCAGTAAACATTAATACAGCAATAACATTAATCCAAGAACATCAGTCAACAAATGGTTAAATGATGACGAGCTGTCCAGACTACTCAAAGTAAGGGATGCTGCTGGCAGAAATTCAGGCAGCTTAGAAATCGTTTCACTTCCCTTGTTAAAAAGACTAAATCCCAGTTTTATCTCCACCAGACAACTCGTAATTTAAATAATCCCAAGAAATGGTTAAATGATGAGATTATATATGTATATATATATATATATATATATATATATATATATATATATATATATATATATATGAAGTTTGAATATATGGAATGAATGAAAACCCGAATATATTGAATTAAAGTCTGAATATATGGAATGAAACTTTGAATATATTGAATGAAACTTGAATATATGGAATGGACACGTTATCCTACTGGCGCCACCTTGTGTTTTCAATGCGTATTATTGCTTAGCTTGATGGTAACACTTAATGGGAATCACCATTAACATGCTAACTGAAATTAGCATTGTGATTGTGGTAATATTTTCTAAGCAAACTGATCTATTTGACTTCACATGATAAACATAACAGGACATGCTCATACTTTCAGTCGGCCGTACGGTGGCCAAGTACAAACGCGCTGCATAAACAGACAGGCGCTGTAAATACAGAAATGTGCTGCAAATAAAAAAACAAATGCAGAAAGAAAACGCTGCATATCCAGTCATACAATGAAGTGCTCCAGGCCTCTAGGTGCAGTGCTGAGCTTCCACCCGAGAGACAGACAACGGACGTATACACACATGAGAGACAGAGACGAGGAGAGGAAGAGGGAGAAGAGCTGCAAGGACAGACAGAGTGCAGGAAGTCAAAACAGAGTGAAAAGCAAACAACACATTAGTAGTCTGTTGGACCAACATTGTATTGAAGGACAAAACAGCTGTTTCTCAAGGGGGGAAAGGCTGGTAGAATATGATTGTGGTGTGAAGCTGCAGGGTGGTGCAGTGATGTGCACAGGTGTCTGACACAACAGACTGAGGGCAAAACACAGTAAGGCTCTTGCACTGAACTGAAATGAATGCGTGTGCATGTAAATTAGATAAAAACCTAAATATTTTTCCTCTTTCAGGGGGAAGTTAGAGCTTCATGTAAATGCAGGACTGAACATTTTATCCTCCGTCTCCAACAGAGAAATATTTACGATTAAAAGCAGCTGTAACCAGTGGAAACTTGTCCGCTCACACTTTCTGTAAGAGGACAGTTTACTGTGTGAAAGTCAGCAGAGCTCATAACCACACCTCACTGTTGATGTTACATAAGTTGCAAGTCTCTTCCTGTATTTGAAAATGAGACTGTGCTCTTAGAGTTCCTGTTTGGTGAAGTGAAAAGTGTTCACTGCTCTTCACCTTTGTTCTGCTCATCGGCTCAGAAAGACTTCACAGATTCAACTCTCTCATTCTGCAGAACAATCAACAATCAACACAACTTCAGTGAAAGAAAAGAGCGCTCCTGTGTCTGTGTGAGTGTTAAATACATTCTGTTTCTTGATTATTTATACAACTGGCTGCTGACAGTTGAAGAGAAACCAACCTATCTGAGAGTTGATGGTGGAGTGTTTTACAGGGAGAATACAGATTCAGACAATTGAAATCATAAACATGTGACAACAAGACAAAGTAAACAAGAAAGAAACAAAAGGGTTATTTGGCAGTGAGATATAAATGATATTTAAACATAAGGCAGTAAGGTAAATAAAATACTTTGAAGCAGGAGTGTTTTCAGACTTTTTTGACGGAGTTGATCCAAGTGGAGCACTGACTCATGCAGCGAAACATTAATGTAGTTTCTCTTATCTACTTTAATTACTAACATTAAAGTATCTTAGTTTCTTATTCATGTGTTTAAAATGTGTATTTCAAAGTTAAATAGTGACACCATACAAATATAAAACTTCCATACTTTATTCTTTAACTGTATCCTCACTGTACATCTATCTTCAGACTGTCAGACTCATAAATTCATTCTCCACACTCATCATAACAAATACTTTTATTTCTTATAATATATTATTTAAATACTTTATTATCTATTATTAAGTCAGCTAAATTAACCTGGTAAAAAAGTGAAAGCTGAAAAGTAAGCTACATACAAAAGAAAACAACACAAATTTAAAAATACTCATTAGTTAACCTGATGTGTTGTTAGCAAAGTAAAGTAGAGTTAAAATTAACGTTACACCAGTTTAACGGCTACAAGGTGCCAACTAGCTAATATCTGTTCTGGTTGGATGGTTTATATCTGACACATAAAAGCTGATTTATTTCAGTATTTTAATGGAGAGTTTTACAGATTAAAGCTGTAGTGCATAACTTCTACATGTCCGTACATGTCTGTTTCACCCAAGCCACTACTAGAGGAGATGACACTATGCTGATTAAGCCGATTGGCCCCTCTAACATGTTGCAGTATTTTTCAATATATATAATTTTTGCTTTGATTGTCAACTGGCGAGTTGCGCTGGCGCACAGGAACTGACGCGTTTTACCACACAACAAGAAGGGAGGGGGATGACGAGCGTAGAGTCTCATAGCGAGAGGAAGAGCAGGTAGAAAGAGAAAGCGACATGGCGGAGAGCCCAAAGAAGCGGCCGAGGCACGGTTCAGAAGTGGTTCCTACCACAAAGAAAAAGCCTGGACATTCGGCTCAAGGACTATTAAGGAAACACGGATTTGTATTGGCGTCGCTTTTCCTCGGTGGAGAGCCCTGAAGGAAGAAATGGGGCTGAGGGCAGCAGGGTTTCTGTTATCCGATAATTACCAGACTTTGACCGGTAAAATCTGCCGAAGTCCGACATTTTTTCTAAAGTTATTTTTTTGGCATTTTTGCCTTTATTTGATAGGACAGCCAGAGAGTAGACAGGAAAGGGGGCAGAGAGAGAATGACACGCAGCAAAGGGCCGAAGGCGGGAGTCGAATCAGCGGCCGCTGCAGAGGACTACAGCCTCAGTACATGGGTCGGACGCTCTACCCACTGAGCTAAACTTCCGCCCTGACGAAGTCCGACATTTTTTAACACAGCCGGTCATAATGTCCGGTGAAAATATTCCCTCCAAGCTGAAGTGTCAACAA
This sequence comes from Lutjanus campechanus, assembly GCA_027495735.1. NCBI lineage: Eukaryota > Metazoa > Chordata > Actinopteri > Lutjaniformes > Lutjanidae > Lutjanus > Lutjanus campechanus. Next base: position 787 of record JAJHUR010099621.1, on the reverse strand, counting down.
GCGGCGTCCTGTGAGCATGTGCATCAACTCACTGAGACAGTCCAGGGGACTTTCTTGGCAACCCATTGGTCAATTTTGATGATCAACACCTCTATAAACCAATCAGTCAGGAGATCCTATTGCTACCACCCAAATTTACCTTAGTAACACCAATGACGATACAGAAGGACGTGAAGCCAAAGATTGTGTATTGTAGGAAGATGGACACTAGGGTTGTGCCGATTGGCGATCCGATCGTATATCGGCGATTGAAGGGATGAACAACGATAGTTTTTTTCCCCTGGCGATATTACCAGAGGTTGTGGTTAACGCACAATTAAGAGAGACAGAGAGAGAGAGAGAGACAGACAGACAGAGGAGGGAGAGGGAGAGAGCGGGCCTGTGTGTGTGTGCGCGCGCGCGCACGCGTGCATATGACGGCGAGCTTACTGCAGCGATAATTAATTTATTAATAAGAACAAAGCACCATGAATTCAAACTCTTCTGACCCTTAATGCACTTAGATTCATACTTTTCCAAATTACTTCTGTGTTAAATACTGTCAGAGATGCCGCGGATTTACCTCCATCAGCTGGCGGTAATGAAATGCGCTAAACGCATTTCAGACGCTAAAATCTCCCGAAGAATCCAATCCAAACAGGTGAATGAAAGGTTGTTTTTAAAATAAATATATAATTCTAATGTGTGATCACTGACTTTATTAAGCCGACTGCATCTAACACAGCGACACGCACCGTGCAGCCTTATGATGGAGACGCTGTAACGTCTGACCGCAAACAAAGTAAGC
>JAJHUR010099620.1:1086-12384 GCA_027495735.1 Lutjanus campechanus | reverse complement strand
GTTTAACACAGCTGTGTCTCTGTAAATGCGCTGCACAAACATGTCATCGTAGGCACAGACAGCAAAATCACACCATTCCATACCACTGATCAGCAGCTGTCCCTGCACTTGCCAATAATAAGGATGGCTCTCCCTCCGTTTGTGTGTGCCATGGTCAACTCTGAGGTAACTGCAGTCACTATAACTTTGTGTATTTGGGCATTTCATCTCAACTAACCCGAACGACGGCCTCTCAAGCGGGTCATAGAGCAGCCCATCAGGGGATGCACCCAGCCAAGGTGCATCTGGATGAATCACTAGTCCACATTTTCTCAAGTTCAGGTTTTTCAGAGTTGCATAGTCCTTCAAGGTTTCCATCTCCAGGTCCAGTCCTCTCTTCATGAGTGCTGTTTGACGCATCCCTCGGATGATCCTCTGCCAGGTTTTCTGCTGCAGCTGGCCCTCTAACATGGCTTACCTCCCTGAAAGAAGAAGCTGTCACCCTCTCCTTCCTCAATGAATGCCCCTCAGGTGCTGCACTTTGGCATCGTGTTGCTTCCTCAATCTTGTCCAAGCTGTTCTTGGTTTGTTGGCACATAAGTACAGTCCGTTGGCTTTAGGTGATATTCTTCGAGTGGCACTTTTGGGAATGGAGGGGCATCCTCATGGGTGATAACACCGTCAGATGTAGGAGGTGGATGCTGATAAGATAGGATGCTGCCAGTCAAATTTGTGCACTAATCATCACCTGGCCCCACAGATTTATCGTAGAGTAGGCAACAGAAAATTCCAACACAGAACCAGCAGTATTTTAGGAAAAGGTTATTTATATGCATCTATTTATTTCTTTAATATTATTATTGTTAATAATATTTTATTTATTTAATAAAATATTGTCCTCTCATGGAAAAATCCTCTCATTTTTTCAGGTCAGTCTACATAATGCCTAAATAATGCACATATTCATGTTTTTGTATTGAGGCTGCCTGGATAATTTACATAGTGAGGATGTTTCACCATTTAGTTCAGACACACCAGTGTGTCCAGGGGTGGCCGAAGTGGTACACTGTCTTATGCAGGGGTGACATGAAGTGCGTGCACATGCATGTACACATCAAAGTACCATTTCTTTTATCTACTTTAATTATTAACATTATAGTATCTTAGTTTCTTTTTCCTGTGCTTTTAATTTGTATTTCAAAGCTAAATAGTTCTAATAACAAGTAACTAAGTAAATTGTATCTCCATCAAACATCTATCCTCAGGCTGAGACTCCTAAATTCATCCTCCACAAACCATCATGAAAAATACTTCATACTTATTTTTATAATTTAGTATTTAAATAATTTACTAATTTATTAAGTAGGCTAAATTAGCCTTATAAGAAAACTGAACTAGGTAACATACGAAAGAAAACAATTCACATTTAAAAATCCTCACCATCCTCAGTTTGTTGAAATTAAGGTCCTGCCTCCCACTGGACAAATAACCAATCACACTCTAAGATACTTGGTACTTGGGGTAGCCAATTAGATTTTAGGCATGGTCAGTGCCCCCCCCATTCCCCACCTCTAGAAAAGCTCCTGAGACCCACATGAGATGATGATTGAGGAGATCCGTCAACGTTATCACCAGAGGGCACTTAACCACATTTTGTCCACAGGAGGGGCACTCTAGAGGTCACTTCATTAGAGCTGCAATGTTCCCATTCAACCATCATTCTAATCTCAATACCAGTGACTTACTCTAATGAACACTAACATCACACTCTGTTTGGCATTCTGTGAATCTAATAATTACAACTACACGAGGACAGGGTGCTTTGAAAATAACTTTATTGTCCATAAGAAAGAACAGTGAAAAGAACAGGACATATCACTGCTTGCATTCAGTTTCTCACTTCCAGCTGTTGAGGTTTGCACTGCTGACACATCTGCAGGAATCAGCCTGTATACATACCGTGTAGCTATGTATATCTAAATGCCACATGGAGTATATGGATATAGATTTGCTGTAGAGGTAATAAATGTTCTAACATTTAAGAGCAGTTATATTTGAATACTTAACAGTTACTCGTGCATTCTTTTGACAAACCTGAAAACTCTGCAGTGAGAACACAAGCTTCCACATGGAAACAAAGAACATACTTTTAAGATTTCTTCTGCCATAATTTAAAAGAGTCAAAACAAAGCTCATTTTCTTGAGTAACAGTAGAAGTTCAGTGAAGCTGAGCCTCAGAATCAAACAGACCCACTCAGCTTCATCAACCTGTTTCTAACAATCAGGCAGAAGCACTATCACAAAGTCCTTCAGAATGATTAGGAAGTTTAAATATCAAAGGCCAGCTAACCTTATGTAGAGAAAAACAGCGGCTTTGCAACAGAGTCACAGTTTATTAAAGAAAGCCTACTCAAAACGTAAAAAAACAAATTAAAGCACTTATTTATATATGGACACTTGACAAATTCAAGCTTTTTTTAAAATTTCCGTCTGTTATCCATCCAATTCAAGCATAGCTACAGCACAGCTGTCCTCAGTGACCGAGAAGCCCAGTGCCTGCAGAGAGAGAGACACAGTGATTAGATCCAATCAGCAGAGTGTAGGACTTAGTGGCATCTAGCAGTGAGCTTGCAGATTGCAAACACCCTGTCTCACTCTCCCCTTCCAAGTGTGTAGGAGAACATACAGTGTCCATGAAACTCCATAAAAACCACAAAAGCCCGTACATAGAGCCAATGTTTGTTTTGTCCATTCTGGGCTACGGTAGAAACATTGTGGTGTATCAAAGGTATCGGAAACACAAAAATTATTATTTTTAGGTGATTATACACTAATGAAATAATACATGAAAATATTATGTTCCATTTTTTCATCTTCTGCCAATAGATCCATTAAATCTTACACACTGAACTTTTAATTTATGTAACAATCTACACTGAACAATCAAACATTTGGTCAAATTTCAGTGCTTGACACAAAGTTCAGCTATACAGAGTCTGATCAGTACTTATTTAGATTTAATACCAAGCCTTAAGTATAGGGTCAATTCCTTCACAATAATACTTTTAAAGTATATACTGGGGATTCTACAAGGTCAGATCCATAGAACATTTCTCGTGTGTCAGCAATTCAAACAGAGCAATGAGGTGACTGTAGACTGTAGTTAACTGTAGATAATACGGATGTTAACTTCCTATTGGATGCAGAAAAAAAAGAAAATCCTTTTCAAGACAACTGTAGAAAAAGCATGCTCACCTTTAAATCCCTCTTCAGGCATTCTCACTGTGAAGGAAGTAGATGATTCCGCATGAGAAAACACATCATAATTCAGCTTTAATACAAACATATAGCGGAGGTGAAGATGATGCCACTTACCTTGATAGACATCATCCATTGCAGCATAATCTGCTATTGGCTCGTCAGCCTGTATGGAAACAATGAAATTCATGATTTAGGATTAAAAGGATAATATGATCTGATGGGAGTCCAGATTTAAACTGCAGTGGTTCAGGTTTCTATGTAAAAACGCACTTTAAGACAGATGATGCTTTCTGGGATAACGCCCAGACTGCCCAGTGTGGCCGAGTCGTCTGTCAAACTTTTCCCATCAATGGAGAGGTTCTGGTCAAATGGAGCCACGGAGAAGGCGTGCATAATCTTACAGGGTCACAAGAACAGCAGAGTTAGTTGTGTGAATACAGAGTACTCATTTGCCTGTAGTGCCATTTATCCATCTAGATTTTTCTGGTATGAGTTGCAGAAGTTTGGAGATATAAGCTGAAGAGATGTCTACTATAGTGGGACCAAATAGCACTCGGCTTGTGGTGCTTAAAGCACCAAAAAAAAATACTTCTGAAAAATTCAAAACCGGCGTCACTCAAAATAATCCACAGACCTTGTTTCATGTAGGAACTACTTTCTTTCTGCAGTCAAATGTATTTTTTGTTGCTTTGAGCTCTCACCTGTATTTTCAGCTCTTTCAGCGTCTGATTGGCTGAAACGATGAGAGCTTTCTCTCCTCTGAGTTTCCTGTGCCGGGTGCTTCTCCTGATTCCACCTGGTTTGGTCACGTTGCTCACGGGAGCAGCAGCAGCAGCTGATGCTGCGCTGCTGTCACCCAACTTCAGGCGCTTTGCGCCGTCTTCAGACTGAAAGAAAGTTATTGAATTATCAGCTGTTAGGGCTGACAATAGATGATACCTCTATTCCTCATCTTTTTACTCCTACAGTACCTCACTCGTTCTTGAGAACTGGGACAAAACTGTATTATAAGGGGAGATTGATCTTAACTCTTTAGTTATGCTGGGATTAAATGTTTTACTAAATGTAGATGTTGATGTCAGCTCTATAAGATGGAAGATCTGATGGAGTTGGCATATTAGTGATGACAAAATGTTTTTGAAACATTTTTCTTCATTTCATAGCAGAGTTGTAGCTAGCAGTCATTTCATTTTTTAAAGTTGCTCAGAATTCTCTTAATGCTTCTCAAAATACACTTTAGAAGGGCTACAGAGTTCATATTTTATGGTTGAGACACATCTCATAGCAATATTATGTCATGAATTTGTCTAATAATTTGAGCTTGAGCAGTATTCCCGCCTTATTTGAGCCAGGATTTGAGACAGCGGTCTTTAGGGTATAGCTAACTGTTTTTCTGCCACATTAAATCATGTTTTTGTAAAAATCTGACAGAGTTGACATAAATCTGGGACACAACTTTAAAAGGGACAACATTTTCAGAAAAAAATGATTTTGAAATTTTATAATAGCACATGTTTATGACTATGTTATCAGTAGGTATTGTTAGTTTTAGATTTTGAATAATTTTTAACCCTAACCCATTTTTAAGTTGCTTGAAGTTGTGAATTCTTGTCTGGGACAACAGTGTTTTCTGTCACAGAAAGAGAGAAAGTTTAGAAATCAAAAAACTAAAGCAAACCAAAACATTTCATAAATTACATAGATTTCATTTTTAAAGTTTTTTTGGTAGGACATGATTTGTCCCAATTCTCAAGAATGGTTGACCTATAGTACTATAATCAAAGGAAAGTAGACATTATGGAGGATGAGAAAAACAACAGCTGCAGTACAACAAGGACAGGTTGATGATTTAAATTGTTAAAAAACTGTTTCAATTGTACTCCAATACTAAAAAACAATGTTAACAAAGGAAATGAACCAACAAGAAAAAGAGATGCTTTTCCACAACATTCATGTAAGTAATAGTCAGGCAGCCATGTAATATTTTAGACCAATCACAGACAGTCACGTGATGGACGTCCCTGAAGCCTGCACAGTTTTTGACTTCATTTACACAGGGAATATGTGGATGCTGTGTGGTAGCATCCCTCCATTTACAGCTACAGCATTGTGATGGACTTACCTGGCTGAAGTCAGGGTCTCTTTCTCCATCCAACTTTGGATGTTCTTCCTTCTCCTCCTCCGCCTCGGAACTGCTGGCGTTCATTTCCGGAGCCGCCTCCTTTATCATCTGTACAGGCCAGAGGACAATGTGAAAAATCAAAGTTAAGACTGCGTGGATCTCATTTTACACATTATTAGGAAAAAAGAAGCTTCACTGGTTGGAGCTATAATGTCCTTGTTTTCATACCCTCTTGTCTTCGATGACTTTGCGAATGTAGATGGTTGCTTGGGTGTACTCTCTAAGGTCCCTCTGCTGCTGGAAAAGGAAGCTCTCTCTGCACTCCCAGCACAGATCTGAAAATTCACACACACACACACACACACATCAATATAAAAAGAATCAAAGACAATGAGAAGCCAAAATAGGTCAAACTGTGAGGTATGTCCATGTAAATGTTCAGCTCCCCCTACATAATACACTTCATCCAAGTTATATGGAATCTCTGTAAAACAGACTCACTATTACTCACTATTATGTTATGACTACATCATAACAGCTGACTACTGCTGCTGCCCTAAACAAAGGAGCAAGATACTAACTTTTTGATGCTTGGTGTGTGTCAATTTCAGACTCCAGAGGCACTGGGTTTCTAGACTTATAAAGATGAATAATACAGATTTGTGTTGGCATGGTTGTGTGGGGAGGCGGGCACCCTGGTGCTGGCTCTGTCCTGCTATGAAGGCCTTTTCTGGGATGTAGCTAGAGACATACTGTTGAAAATCTTAAACATAGTGGTAACTATATCTCTGGCTTCATGCTTGATGAGCATCCAGCCCACTGGCATTAATAGTAGAGCTGCACAAAAAAAAATTGCTGCATTTGTATGCCTTAGAACAAAACGTCTGATTATTATGAATTGTAACGTCAGAAAACTCATTTGTTTCAGCCAGATGACTGAAGGATTTTTTTTTAACTTACAAGTATGGAAGAAGCTGCATCTTATATTGTTATATTTGGACAGGAGAGGGAGTGGCTTATGGGACACAATTAGGCAATTCCTGGACTCACAACAGGCAGTGACTGTTTGAAATCCAAGGATGAATTTGGAGCTTTAAAACTATGAAAAAATGGATCGGAATAAATATTTTAAAATTGAGCAATCGATGTGTAGGTTGGACCAAATCTTGCACTCTTACCAGGTTGTGTTGTGTACTGAGTGGTGGGACCAGTGGGTGTGGTCTGTTTGAAGCAGTGGATGGAGATTGGCTGGTCTACGATGAAGAGTCTGCTGATCACCTCCCATTCGCTGGGCCAGAGCAGAGCTATACTGTGCAGGACAAACAGCACAACATGAGACCACAGCAGTGTCCAGTCACTAATAATAATCATTTCACCCTTCTTCATATATTCACTTTAGTCATGCAACCTGACAAATTCAATTCAAAGCTGCACATCTTTTTCGATTCACATCTGACACGACCATTGTATTTTGTGATCACATAACAGCTGAGTTATCTTATTTTTTTCATCCTGTCAGTACAATTCTGATGGAAACTATTAATCTGAATGTTTTGAGGATTTTTTACGGGTAAAAAAAGCATCTATTGGTCAATTAAATAAGCAGAACTCACTGTTGTGCATCTCCGTTAATCAGGGAGTCGTAGGTGAACATGAAGCCTCCATGTGGACACAGCAGCAGGGTGTTACCCACATTAGACACTGGAGAGGATTTAGTGGGCCTCCTACAAAATGTGCACACAGATGGGAGAAAGATTAACATTTGAAAGGCTGATAGGCAATTTGACTTTCGGTTATATTGTAACCTCATTAGGGAATGGCCAACCTTAATACAAACTCAATAAACTACAACTGACTTTAGTCATTGGACACATATTTATTCATGCCAAACTCTTCTTTTTACCAACTCCATTTATGGAAGGCTGACCCTGAACCTGTGTGCATACAGTCAAACAGTGTGACATTATACACAATAATACTGTTTTCACTGCTGAAACAAACATACCTGATGAATTTTCTCCACTCATCCACAAAGAAAAGAGGGACTATGTAAAGTACATCCGTGCCCTGGACAGACAGACAAGAGAATTTACTGTACTCACCAGATAATAGTTTCTTATCATCTATTGTCATATTTGTATAATTTCATCTAGATCTGTAAAGATTAATTGATTATTAAAGCGATATTCCACTCTTCGATAATCATCCACTCAGTATGTACTCAGCACTATGCCGATGTGATGATGGGTGAAGGTCTTCAGTTCACAAAACAATCCTGGAGTTTTAGGAGAAACAGGGTAGCAGCCTCATCCAGTACAATGGCAGTGAATGGTGACCACGGATAAAACGTTAAAAAAAGAACACAAAACAAACACAAAATGTCTCCATCCTGCTTGTGTGGTGTAATCCAAGTGTCTGCAAGCCGCGACATTAAAAATTAACCGGAAAAGAGACATTTTGTGTTTGTTTTGTGTTCTTTTTTTTAACGTTTTATCCATGGTCACCATTCACTGCCATTGTACTGGATGAGGCTGCTACCCTGTTTCTCCTAAAACTCCAGGATTGTTTGGTGAACTGAAGACCTTCACCCATCATCACATCGGCATAGTGGTGAGTACATATTGAGTGGGTTATTCTCACAAGATGGAATATCGCTTTAAATAAATTACCAACTATTTGATTCAGGATTAATGGGACTTAATATTTTTTTAATAAAATATGTGTTCTCTGATTTTAGCTTCTCAAAAGTGAAGATTTTCTGGTATCTTTAGTTTTTTGTTTTTTTTCCCCAACTCTTTTTATTAGAATTTTCCAGCAAAATGACATGTAGTGGTATTAAACAGTATGAAAAAAGACATGGTTATACAACAGTATGTCGTATCATTAGTTTTTTAGACAGTAAAACTTGGGCTTTGGAAAACACTTTCTGACACTATATGGACAAACAACTAATCAATTAATTGAAAAAGTAATCAGCAAATTAATCAATAATGAAAATAATTTTTAGTTGCAGCACTAATATCAATTCATACTGATTTTTAAACAATTTCATGCCAGCAATTTTACATATTACTTGATGACATATACACACACAAACATTCAATAACTCTACAAGTGTGAAGCAGTTGTTCCATGACTCTGACTATTTGGTGCTTTGTGTCTACCTGAGGCCACTTGGCGAGTGTTGGCCGGTTCTTTTCATGGAAGAGGTTGAGCAGCTGGTTCTTCTGGTCCAGGGCCATCATCTTACTGACCGCCTCATTGTCCTTTTCTTCCTGCTCTAATGTCTGCACACATAAGACGGAAACGTTTCAAGTCCATGACTAACCCAACAGTTCAGTCTAATATGATACATCTACCAAGTGTGACTCACATCTACCTAAACCATCTCCACTGCAAACCTTCAGCTCACTGCCGTCTCTGCTCTCTATCACAGTGAATCAAAGAATATCAACAGGATTAATGCAGCCATTCATGGGGGCACAGCAGTAGTGCCCTGTAGGCAACATAATTAAAATCTAGAGTTGCAGTGGGACTATAAAGTGGTGATGGTGATGCGAGATGTCTGCATACTGTGTGTAATTCCACTTTTACACTTACAATTTTAATGCAGGCATAGAGATAATGATGCCCATGTAGGGGTTAGGCCGGGCGATATGGCTTAAAAATAATATCTCAATATTCTTGGGCTATTTCGCGATATGCAATGCATATCCAAATATACACATTTTCTCTAAAATAACATACTGTAAATCCTCAAATCGGCAAACACATGAAAATCTTATAGAATATGATGCATTACTGTAAATTAAACTACCCAATAGTATATAACTTTAAATTTAAATGAGCACAACCTTAAACATCTACAGAAGTAAAATGCAACATGCACATAGACACAACAGTAATATTAACCAAAAAACATCAGATATAATAGTAAAGCACTTATTGCACAATGAGTAATGCTACATTTACTTTTGATACTTTCAGTAAATGTTTCAGTGCTGCAGTAAGTGTCTCCACGACAACATTTTGCGATGATGACACACACACGTTTGTTTGTCAGTGTCTACTCACCAGGCACTGCTGACAGGGCTCTTGGTTTTGGGTGAATTCTGGGGCTTTGGGGAAGTATTCCCTCAGCTTGGTCCAAACTTCAGGTGATACCAGCTTCCGTTCAGTCTCGAGAATGCTCAGACCCCCTGCAGCAAACAAACAAAAATATGTACAAAGTCACTGTTAAAGGTATTTACTGAGATCACTGTAGATGCTGATGATGAGACAGTACCGTGAGTGCAGACAATGTCTTCATTGAAAGTCTTCATCTCATCCTCGTTGCCCTCTAAGAGCTCTGGGACGAACTCTACAATCACACAAATCACCAAGATGTTAACACTCACAAGCCAGATGTGCTGTTGGCTGAATTCAACACGAGAACCAAAGGATTCCAAACAGACTCAGTGGATGTGAATCCGCAAGAGTCTCAACGTCAGTTTATAATATAACAGACAAAGATTAAAAACACATTTTCAGCAATTCAGCGATGCCTAGTCAGGCACTAGGGCTCACAATGTCAGTTGGTTTGTCCACCATTTCTGTCCAGACTAAAATATCTTTAAGTATTTGATGGATTGCCATGAATTTGGTGCAGATAACCATGAAGCATGTCACCTGCGCAGAGGCATAAAAATGAAGAGACACAGAAAGAAAACAGAACCATGTCCATTCCTCTCACCTTTGCTGTTGTTGCTGTGTGGTCCCTGTCCATTGGTCTGGCCGTTGCTGTGTTTGGTTTCGTGTTCGTCCTCCTCCAGCTGATCCAAAGCCAACTGCCTCCAGCTACGCAGAGATGCTTTACCCACCCAGTAGCCCTCACCGCTGAGAAACACACACACAGTGATAAATACCCATGATTACATTAGATAGTGATTATGTACTGGCCCCTTGAGGACTTAGATTTCCAGTAATTGAGGAACTGCATTGTTTTCTGAAGTACCACTAATTAACTTGGAATCTTTAGTCCTTTCAGACATGGAATTAGAGCTGCAACAATTAATCAATAATTAATCGATTACAAAATCATTCTTAAATGTGCTCCATTAATGTGAATACTTTCTGGTTTCTTAACTCCTCTAGGACACTACACTAAATATCTTTGGGTTCTGAGCAAAACAAGACCTTTCAAGGTGTCATCTTAGGCTTTGGGAAACAGTGATCAACATTTTCTGACATTTTATAGACCAAACAATTATTAATTGAGAAAACATTTGACTGACTTATTGACTGAAAATAATCGTTGGTTGCAGCTAGGGCTGGACGATAAAACGATTTCAAAACGGGATCGCGATAAAATGTATGTTGATGAGGATGATAAACTATGGTCATTTTTACTCCATATGGATAGACCTAGATCCTTAATCACTAACAGGCGGACAGCGGTTCGAGTCTGGACCCAGACGCTGTCTTATACGGACCCAGCGCACTGTGTTTTGTACATTGGGGTGGGTACTAAAATTCGATATTAAATGGTTGAATTATTTAAGACCAAAGTATTGATAAGTTCCGACGTTTAAGTTTTGATGTAATTTATTATCACACGGCTGCAGCATCTCTCCTCTCTGTGCCACTGCTGCTCCTCCATAAGCACACATACAGTACACACACACAGAGGAGGCCAGTGTGTTTCTCTTACCCCTGTCTGTGTCTGATCTGGTCACTTTCATCAGTAGGATGTTTCATAAAGTCACCCCAAAACCCAACTCACGTTTTGTCTTTTTTCCCATGTAATTCAGCCGTGATTCAGTTTTCACAGCAGCAGAGAAGCTGCATGTGGAGGAGAGTTTATTAAAACAATCGAAACTAACGTGATGCTGAATGACACCAACCAGCTGCACTTATAAGATTAAACAACTGTATAAGGAGGCTTTTACATTAAACAG
>JAJHUR010099619.1:0-14429 GCA_027495735.1 Lutjanus campechanus | reverse complement strand
AAAGACTCTCTCTCTCTCTCTCTCTCTCTCTCTCTCTCTCTCTCACACACACACACACACACACACACACACTCAGACACTCAGACACTCAGACACACATGCAAACGGGAGGAGACTGGAGTTGCACCAATGGGAGCAATTGCTGTTACTAGGCAGATGTCTGTGTAACTTTTCATGTGGGGAAAAGTTCAGTGCACTGGAAGAGTTGACATTGTTATTGATAACCCAATCAAAGTCCTTTGACGCAGAATAGTCTTTCAAATAACCGATGGGGGCATTTTGTATCGACAGCTCTGCTGTGTGTGTACATCTCTGCTGCTTTATTTGCCCACAGCAAGAAAGCCACTGAGTCAGACTGAGGATTGGACAAATCGATGAAGCCAGCAGGAGACATGTATTCTGACAGTTACCACTTGATACAAAGTGCAGCCTGTCAACCAGACTTTGTCAGGAGCCGTGCACTTAGTTACTCAAGTTAAAGCCGCATTTAGCGTTAAGTTGTGCACATTTTAATCTAGTTTCAATATGAATCAGAGCTTTTCACATTCCTTGAATTCCTCTCTGGGCTATTGGGTGGACTACCGTAATGCCTGAAGAGGGTTCCACCTCTGTGGACAGAGCCTGGAGTCACATCACAACATATCACCACTCTGCTTAGTGTTGTTGTTTTGAGGCATCAAAAACACAAAATGACTCTTCTAAAATATGTATTCATAATCCATTTAATCAACTATCTGCAATGTAAACATGCTGATTTTTCCACATTTACCTTCACTCTCACTGTGTGTTTTGAAAAACCTCTTAACATTTGTGCTCTGGGTTATTTAAATGTTTCCACTACATATAATTTTGATTTCCTCTCTAGAATTAAAACTTCCATCAATACGATTAAAATAATACAGTTATAATACAGATACTACAAATGTAATTAAGTTTTTTCATCATAAGCCCTTTTAATTGCTAATTAAATTAACTGATAACCTTTTACAAATCTTCTATCACTCAAGTATTTTATTTATATTATATACATATCATAACAAGCAATAGAGAAACTTTTTTCCTACCGTCTTTATTTTAATAAGTAACGTTATATTTGAACATGTTGGCAAATTACTTTGAATTGGAAAACAGAATATATATCCTGCAGATACATAAAGTCAGTTATTTTGATCCACTTCATCTGCTTCAGATATGACTTCTCTCTCTGGCATGTTGTGTCCTCAGTCCCTCTCATGCACACACAGATCTCTATCTGTGTATTTGCTTTCTGTGGGAAACAAAGGGAGCTAGAACATGTGACTTTTGCAGTGAGGCTCTTCTAGCAGCTTTATGGTAACAGGAGAAGGAAGTGTTTAAAGGGACAGTGGAGAGCTGAAGTGAGCTGAAGTGAAACAAGCAGACTGCTTCAGACTTCTGATCACACCACCACCGAGTCCACGGCTGGAAAAGAAATGATATGTCAAGGCTGACATTTACACTTTCACATCGAGGCTGCTGCTTTCTGCCCTACAGTGCCACGTGATGTTCCTTTATTTTGACAACATGTGCCCCCAGTTTCATTACCTCAACACATTCAAACTGACTTCAGGCACTTGTTGAATTCCATGACTATGCTGGTTCAGCCAGACAGTTTTCTTCAGTCAGGCTCCTGAATAATGGACATCAGTGAAAGTTCAATACCGACCCCGATCGTGTATGTAGTGTGCGCATACATCACCCATGATTACTGATAGTTACGAGCTAAACTGTGATGGCAAGATAGTAAGCGGAGGTAAAATGAAGATACTGAAACTTATGCAATTATGTATCCAAACAGGAACTGTTATCAAGAAAAGTGCACATCATTAGGAGAATATTTTGAGCAGCCATGTTGATAATGAAGTGGATGAAAGTGGTAGTTTCTTAAGATGTGTCAGTCAAGCATCTGCAGCACCTTCTATCACCATAATCAGCGCAAAAGGGTAAGGCGAAGAAGTCAATATTTTCTGAGGTGGTACATAGTGTAAAAAGTTTGAGAAACACTGGACTAGAGGAATTAAACTCTATAGGCATGCTAACAACAAAATAAGGCTAAATGCTAATATCAGCATGATTACAAGCTCATAATGACATTTCTAACATGCTGGTAGTGTTCACCATGGTCACTGTCTGAGTTTAGCAGCAGTAACATGCTAACCTTCACTTGGGGAAATATATATTTGGTCTTTAACCAAAGTTTTGGACAAATTGAAATGTGGATCTATGCATTAAAGTCACAAGATCATTAAAATTCATTCTCTAGTGGACATGGATATATAAACAAAATTATCATCTATTATTTTTGTAGATATTTTAGCCCAGAGTGGTGGATGGAGTGGCTGACAGACCTAACTGGCAGAACTAACTGTCATTAGTGTTATTCCTTTGCTGTGATTCTGATCATGTGATTGAGGTAATGAGATAAAGGCGTTTACATGGTATGAAAGCTAATACTGAGGTTAATGGTTGATTTAAGAGTTAATATCTTACTTAACAGGAATTTCAGTTTCCTGCAGGTTGGCCTCCCAAGGTGTGACAAGTTTCACTTTGACTGTATAGATACATGTTTTCACACAGTGCAGCAGCTCCAAGCTCTGTCAAACAATAAAACACATTCATTCATTTTCTACCTCTGTTTGTCTTCACTCACTTGAATGAGAATATCAAATTGTCCCGTGTGTGCTAAAGCAACATCAGATGTCAACATCGAATTCTTTTATTTTCTCATGCAGTCCCAACCATTCATTCATTCATTCATTCCATTTCCTTGTTCTGCCTTTCATTCATTCAGTGGCTTCGCTGGTATGTGGTATGTGTGTGTGTGTGTGTGTGTGTGTGTGTGTGTGTGTGTGTGCTCACTGATCTCCTCCTCCTCAGACACTCCCCCATGCTATCTGTAACCCCCGCTCCCCAATTTTACTTTGTCCTGTGCATTTTCTGAACCACGTTGAATGTTTTTCTCATTAACTGTCTACATGAATGTTCTTTTAAATATTATTCTTCACACATTCATATATTTAGTCATTCATGTCAATGTACTGTTAGACAACAAAGCCAGCAGACTGTAGCATGCCAGGCATACCTGCATGTGCCAGCAACAAGGTGGCTAATTCTTCTACTTAAGTGTGTGTGATTGTGTGTGTGCGCACAGAACATTTACTTGCTAGCTTTGGATCGTTATGTCTGAAGGATTTATTCTGGAATATTCCACGCTGTTCTGTTGTCCTGCCTCCAGCTACCCCTGATACCTAAAAACAGAGCTCTGTGTGTGTGTGTGTGTGTGTGTGTGTGTGTGTGAGTTTGCAGGGGTGTTGAAGTGCTGAAATTTGTCTTCACCCTCATTCTATGTCCAGCTTTGAAGTCCTGATGCCTCTTCATATTCTAAATATGACCTCCAACAGCACACACACACACACACACACACACACACACACACCCCTACACACACACACACATTATCTGTGTGAGGGCTTCCCTTCCTCCAGCCATCATCTAGAGGACTGGCTGAAAGAGAGGAGGCAGAGAAAGAGGGTTCTTCGCTGTGAATGAAGCTCCATTCTCAGCTGAGGGCAGCTCCACAATGACCCTGCAAAGATGGATAGGGAGATTGTCCTGTGAAGTGATCCGCGAACACAGATATGCAGGGGGTCAATCTGGGCGTGTGTGTGTCTGTGCATGTGTGTGTTTCTTGCACCACATCTGACCTAACAGCACCTCTGGTCTGGCTAGATGGGTGGGTGCTAAGGGGCCATGTAGGGCCAAGGGCAAGGATAAGAGGAAAAACCCCAGCACAATGGGTCAGTGGGAATTCGGAGGGGGTAGGGTGGGTTGGAATGCATGCATCCCATATCAGACACAC
The DNA here is from genome assembly GCA_027495735.1 of Lutjanus campechanus. Classification (NCBI taxonomy): domain Eukaryota; kingdom Metazoa; phylum Chordata; class Actinopteri; order Lutjaniformes; family Lutjanidae; genus Lutjanus; species Lutjanus campechanus. Next base: position 10,552 of record JAJHUR010099619.1, on the reverse strand, counting down.
ACAACTGGAGTCTACAGGGTGCTGCTTTGATAAGTATCTGTGAATGAGGCTCCTGCTAACCACTAGCTGGGCTCTGACCAGCTAATATTTGACATACAATACACCCAGGGGTTACAAACTGACTAAACAATATTTGCTCCAATTAGGCTTTGAAAACAATGCAAAATGTGGCATTTTCAACTGTCATTTCTATCACATGAACAAAGAGTGGATCCAGCCTGTAGCCACTTCATGTTGCTTTCACATCTGATACTGTTCACACTGACTATCAGGTAGCTGTTTTTATCGTTTGACACACAGGAATTGAACTGTGTATTTTTGGATTAAATAAAGGGAACTGGATAGTTAGCATGGCTGAGGTACTATGCACATGAAAGGGCATTTCTGGCTATCCCGGCCCTTAAAGTTAACAGTGGGTAAGGGCCCCATCACAGCATGGCTCATTTGAATGTGAACATGGCAATTAGTCAGTCTGCTCAGTGCACAAATGTAAATTCATGAAAGGGTTTTGTGTTGAATTAAACCTGCAAGCTAACATTGTCAAGCAAACCTGCTTTGACTTTTTTGATCCCTGAAGGGCAGTTTGTACTGTAGAGGAAGATATTTACTCATTACATTGTTATTATCATTTTTTGTTTTTTTAATTCAAGTTTTTATTTATTTGAATCTACACAGACAGACAGTATTCTTAATACACAGTAATCTATCCATAAGACAATGGTGAATACACATAGAACCAAAATTATTTAGCAACTAGCTATGAGCACAAAACACCATCACATGACCTCTTAAAGTTCTCACCTTCATTTTTGATTCTAGCTAACATTTGTTCATATGATACTATTTCTAACATAGATTACATCTAATTTTTTTTAAGTCTGAAGAAGATGTAATATTCCAAAGTCTGAGGATCACTCGAGCAGCTGTGACAACCCCCACATTAAATAACAGCATAGTCACATTTTGATACATTTAGAAACTGTGTTTGGTCCCCTGTCAGGCATAGTCTACCCAAACACTTGCTTATGTGTTCTAGTGTTTTTTTTTCCAAAATGGGTAAACAAGTTTACATTCCCAGATTACATGTAGAAATGGTCCCATTTCTACCTGACATTTCAAACATAAATCAGTGACCAGCAAGCCCCTTCTGTGGAGCTTACAGTAGAAGGAGTGAAATAAAACCTACATATGTATTAACTTACAATGAATACATTTCCCCAGCCTCCTTTATATATTTCCTAGTATTTGCCAAATACTAATTACCTTTATATTACCTCTATATTCCAGATCATATTTTTCCACATGTTCAAATAAAGATATGAACACTCCAACCAGGTACAGATCACCTATTTTGTATATCCCTTTTATAAGCCACTGATTCCACTAAACAGACTTTTTCCCCAATAAGTACTGGCAGGTTGTGCCACAGAGAGGTATATGATTGTTTTATGTGAGATACTTGACAAATTCGGTGTTTTTCTCTCCAGAATGCCTGGAACAAGTCAGTACTGGGTTTGAAGAGTACTCACGTCCATTAGGACTCGGACCATGTGAAAGAACATCCAGAGGATTAATGGGGCTTACTAGCTCCTGTTCTGGGTCGGTTCTCTTCCGATGCTTCATGACATTATTTTATACTTAACTCTAAACTCATCTTTATTTACATTGTAGCATCGACAAAAAATAAAAGCAATAAATAAAAATACATAATAAATACATGACAATACATAACAAGAATATGATCCAGTTCTTGCAGTCAGTCCTAACCCTACAATCACAGTGTGTTCCTGCAGTTGCGATTGTAACGCATCATTTGTGATGTTGTAATGATGTTACTGCAACATTACAGTTACAGCTGTACCGTTATTTATGTTGCTGCTTTGTTGTTGAAATGTTACCAGATATTCTCTGCTATTTTTGCATTTGGTCCAACATCTTCTGCATGACATTTCCTGTACTTTATATAATGACGTTGCTGTAATGTTCTTAAAACGTCTCCGAAAGATGGTGGAAACACTGAGACAAGATTCCAGCAATGTTTAAAATATCATGCTGGTGACAACACTCTGGAATTTCACAGCCTCAAATATTACAAATGTTCGATAGATAGATAGATAGATAGATAGATAGATAGATAGATAGATAGATAGATAGATAGAATAGAATAACAATTATACACATAAGAAAATGAGCAGTGAGGTAGAGTGGGATTGGAACAAAATGTGCAAAATAGCTAGCAGATGTGCAATTAATTAATTAATAATTAATTAATTAATGTATGCAACTACATTCCTGCAACGACTTTGTGTTAGAGGGAATACAGAATTAATAGATGCTCTTAACACAGAGAGCTAATAAGCTTAATAAGCTCTCCTGCTAGCTTCTCTTCTGCTAGCTTTCCTTCTGCTAGCTTCTCTCCTGGTAGCTAGGAGTTGATATTCATTTATCTTAGAATAAACCTGTTTTGTTTCAAAAATTCTAAAAGATTTCCACTTTCAATTGTAAAAGAATCAGAGTCAGAAAGATCTTTATTGTCATTATACACAGGTATAATAAAATTATGAATGGCTTCTCTCTGTGCGTCACCAAAATATAAACATATAAAAAATATATTAAAAAACATATAGCATAGTAGTAGATACCTATTTGACTAAAACCTCAGTGTCATTTATACTGAACATAGCTGGGTTACTAACAGAGGTCTGCAGAGCTGAGTCCAGTGTGCGCAGCTGTAAATTTGGTTTGTGTGTGTGCTGCCAATGTCACAATGAAGCTGACATCTGGAATTAACATGCATCTCTGGTGATGTGATTGAATGTGGATGCAGTTCATAGGTGGAATTACAGCACGTCTCCACTTACATGGAATGATCACTTGTGTTTAGATCCCACTTTATCACACTTAAAAAGAGCTCGCTCAAAGTTCAGTTCAGAGAGATTAAAATGAACTGGTTCACATTCATCTCATCCATTTTTTAAAATCTAGTTTTAAATAGAACCTCCTCCTACCAGGGACACTTAGTACATGCACAATATTCATATTCATATTCATTTGAGTGGCCAGGATTACTTATATCTCTAGTCATTAATAAAGTTGGCCAAATGTGTTGTTGTTTTTAACTGGCAGCTCAACAGCAGTAGCCAACATGCGGGGACAAATGGACATAATGCTTTTTACACAAAAAAACAATAATTTAATGTAAAACATAAAACAAACCAAATTAACAAGATGGCCAAAAAAATTACAATTTGTTGTAAACAGTGTTTCATCAAGTTTTAAAGTTTCTTCTAACTCAATAACTCACAGAATTGGGTGATTTTTTAAGGCAGTCTGGGGACTGTCTCCACTGTAGAAAAAGTAACATTTGACATCTTGATCATCAAAAAAAAAAAAAAAAAGAAAGAAAAAAATCTGTTATAATTTGAGACTAAATGATGAAACCAGTTGAAACAGTGTGCTCAGACAGCTGCTAAATGTTGGCAGGTAGACATGTCAGACATGGAGTAGCCACCAGGACAGAAATTCTTAACTTAAAGTTTTGCATTTAAAGCCAAAGAAGCCACAAAGATGACTGTGAATTTGCTGCAGCCTTGTCACAAAGTTTCCTAATTTATGGGCCCGGAACGTTTTTGCATATATATATTTTTTCTGTTTTTAGACTTCCAGCTTGGTCCCTTACTGCCAGTTTACACTAAAGAGTTAATTTCTCAAGAACAGAGTTCAGGGTTTTTCCATGTTGTTGAAAAGAAGTGCTTCAGGTGATTCTACAAAGATTTGTCCAAATGCTTTCAGGAATACACCACATACTTTGAAGGCAGAATGCAAAGTATATGCAAAGATATGCAAATAAAGTGGCCAGAGGCCAACACAAAGCAGTGATTTGTCAGGTGAGGAAACTCCCTCACTCAACAGGCTGGAGGTGTTTTGTTTTTGTCAGAACAGGAGAAAGTTTCTTGTGATACAGTGTCTACTCTGTGTCCTGTCAGAAAAAAACATGTTAGTGGTTCTCGTCCTGATTTTCCACTTTTAGCTTCTTTTCCACAGTGTGGGTTTCTCCCTTTCATACAGGAGACACATGTATGATGTGAGTCTAACTGATGTGTGTTTAACCTGCTGCGGGCCCCTTAATATGACAGCAGAGTACACACACGTAACTGTTTAACCATAGAATTACTGAATGACATTACATGATCACTAAATAAAGTTCACTTTCAGGTTTTCTTTTCTCCTTCTGTCCATATGCACGCTCCCTGTCTTACATTTTCTTCTTTCTGTCTTCATCCATCTCTCTTTGAGTTTTTTTTTCTGTGTTGGTTCATTGATATCAACATTGTTAGATGATCTGTAATAGAGATGTCTGCTCACCAAAGCCAAAGATAGAAAAAAAACCTGTAAAATACAGCAAGCCACTTTTCCAAAAACCAGCAGTTTGTTGCGTGATCTTTACATCTTTACCAAGTTGTTGTATTTTAATTGAATAAAATCCTGTATCTGAAGATGCAGGTGTGTTATTGCATTTATTTCTGCCATGTTAACACAACACTTGTGACACTGTGGCTGAGACAGTATGTCTAATGATGAGCTTGTAGATTACAAACACCTTATCTCGCTTACCTGGTTCCAAGTGTTTAGTGGGGCTTTTCAACAGGTGCTTTTGGCTGTGCTGAGTTGTGCTCAAGATAGACGTTCTCTGGAGTGGGGCCAAAGCGAGCTGGACCTGCCTCCAAGTGGGCTGCAGTGGGCCGTCGGGCTGAGTCAAACCAAGTCAAGCCAGGCCAGCTCTGTGCATGGAAAAGGGCCATAGCAGAATCTATAGTAGCTGCGGAGCTTGTGCAAAACTTCTAAAGCTGCGCCTCCAGCCAGTGTTTGGTTTGTCCATTCTGGCCTACTGTAGAAACATGGTGGTGCAACATGGCGGATTCTACGTAAGAGGAGCCACTTCCTCTATAAATTCAAAGATAACGAAAACAACAATTCTTTCTTATTTTCGTTTTTTAAAACTTATATTCTTCCAGTACATCCCTGCAAACCTCACACACTGGACGTTTAAGTGATTATTGAAAGATTAGATATGATTTTGTCCAAATGAGTTATAATATCTGAGATTAAGTCTCCAAACTCTTCTAAAAGCTGTGAGTAAGGACCATGTGGTCTGATCCATTTCCCTTGGACAAAGTGATTGAGTGTTGATTCTGGTTTTGAGAGCATTCATTCATCATCATTCAAATAAATAAAATTTGACATCCTGTTTGGAGGTTAGGTTGAAAATTGCCCTAAAGATTGAGACAACACCCCTACCCTGTTTAGGCAGGAAGATGGAGGAGGTTTGACAGAGTATTGAAAGGCAAATGAGGCTGTGTTTACACCTGGTATTAACATGCATCCTGGGCCATCAGATCACAAGTGGACTGCTCTCAGTACAGGTGTGAATACACCCAAGACAAATTGAGGAAACATTTGAGATCTGATGACTCAGCATTCAGAGGTGATCTGGGCTGCATGTGACCACATTCTCTCAGCAGTGTGTATGCAGTGTGTCCTGGTCCACACTGAAAGACCGCCTACTTAACTGATGTCCTGTGCGTCCACACAGAAGAACTGTCTGATGTCCATTTTTTTCACTGTGATGCAAATGATGTGTTTGGGCTCTGCCCTTGTGAACACACTGATTTCATCTACTGTATATATCCCCAGATTCCCTTGAGGGTTAATGAGTGAGGAGACTTCAGGCTATGATAACTTTAAACCGAACGGGAGTGACCACATTGACGTAACAACTTAAGACAAACTAAAGTGTGTCCTATCCCAGACACAAACTCTGTGAGACTCCCCCCTCGACAGGAGGCTTCTGTCCATCAGGACAACCTCACTGTCCTCATCAACGAGGCCCATGACTCCCACTGACACTGCCCTACCCCACCCTCGTATACATTACATTAACGTTATTTTCAGTCACCTGACTCTATTTTGCACATTGCAATATCCTTCTATAGTCTGAATTTGCACATTTCATGTCAAACCTTTTGCACTCCTACATAAAACTGCACAGCTCCATCCATTTAATTAACAGTGACTCTTGTAAATATTGTATCTACTGTTCTTACATTTTTGTTTTTTCATGTTATTGTCTCTTCTCTACTTTTCCATTTATGCAGTCTTTATCCAGCAGTACTTTTATATTTTTAGTACTATGTTTGTTCTTCTGCTCCAACATGTCACAGCAAATTCCTTATAAATGAAAACCTATTTGGCAATAAAGCCGTTTCTGATTCAGATTCAGATTCTGATGAACTCCATGTATGCTACAGATATGAGAAAATAATATACCGCCAACAAAACTGAATAAAGTTAGAAAGACAAATGAACCAACATTCATCATCATGTCATCATTTAGCTGTTTGCTAATGTAATGTGATGTGCATAAAGTCAAAAGATCAACAAAATCAATGAGGAGTAAATGAGTTATTAAGAGTGAACTAAGGATGGTGATTCTTACTAACACACGGCCCTCACAGTGGTCTTATGCCCAGCAGATTTTCTGATGCTGTTTGACTCTGTGGTGGAAGCACAACACACAGAGGACGGAGCAGTCTTCCCCCGCTGGTTGTTTGATTTGAAGTCTACAGTTCAGGCTGGTTTCAGGGAGGTTGTGACGGAAAACTATACACAAAAACTAATGATGAATGCATGTATTAATAAATGAGTAGAGTGTGAATGTAAATGATGACAGTATGCATACTGAAATGACCAGAAATGATTTATGTTAGCGGTTAGCATGCTATACCCACATGTGCTTATGTAACTCACCCACAGAGGCCAGCTACACAACCAGGACTACAGATCTGTTGTGCTGGCAGGATGATAAATGATAGACAGACTGCTGCTACTGTTGGAGCAGCTGAATTGCACAGCTTCTTCCCAACTTCATAGACATTGTTTTAAAAAGTAACGTTAGATAAAAAGTAAACATGAAAGCAGAAAATTGTAAACTTCTTATGGCGGCTCACATTCATTCCCACTCCTCCACAGCCATGGCAGCTTGTTAACATCAAGTACTTCACCGGATTTGTCTAGATGAGCACTGTGACAATCTCTCACTACGTCCACAGTCTGTTGAGGGGACTCATGTTAACCTTTAGGCAGGCAGGTATGTAGTTGAACAATCTCTTGTCAGCAGAGCACCTCCTCAATGTTTGCTTTGTCAAGCTGCCGGCCCAGAAAAGCCTTCAGTAAGTTTGTTTGATGAGTAATGCTTCCGTTTTCCTTTAACTGATTCTAGGTCTGCAGATTTGGAGCTGATAATGACTCCCTGCAGCCACGGCCCCGGGCTGAAGGGATGCACTGTAAATATCACGTACCGGCTGTGAAAACAACAGCCTGCCTGTCACATTCCATTAATGTATGTGAATAATCACCACTTTTATAATGTGATAGATTCGACCATGGACATTCTTTATTCCCTTAAATTAGAAAACTTACATTAAAGAGCTCAACTAATAGGCTTTAAAGGTGTGGTTCCCTTCTTTCAGTCAGACGGGTTCACTATTTACATTTCCCACAGGAAGAGAGTCAGAGGCAGCTCCTCTCTCTTCTCTCTCACATCTGATTTTAACCAGTGGTTTATTATTATTATTATTATTATTATTATTATTACATAGTGGCAGCAGTAATTGTAGTAGTAGAAGTAGTAGTACAGTGATAGTAGTTGCGGTAGCCTTGAAAGTGTACTGCCACACACACACAAACACACACACACACACACACACACACACACACACACACATTCACACACGCTTTCAATAAGGATGTCCTGGGAATTTTCTCTTTGCAGACTGCTTTCAGTCAGGATGAAGTTTCATTGCCCTGGGCTGTGGTCTACCTTAGCTTTCCCTTTGACCTAACACACACACACACACACACACACACACACACACACAGGAGTGAGGGTGGAAGTGCCTCAGAGAGTGTGTGTATGATACAACAGGCAGGGTTGCACCAGATTATTTTTGAATTTAATTATGCAACAATATTTTCTAATCTGATTACTTTTGGATTATTTCAAAATTTCACTAATCTACCATACACAGGTCCACCAATATATTTTTTTTCTTAAACATCTCCAAACTTTTTCAGTGCTAATAAAATGCAATTTTGCCCACATCTAAATCATGTATGTCAGATGTGCTTTTTATGAGTCAATAGAGAATATTTATTCACTATTTGTCATTAGTGTCATCATTTTTAAAATTGCCATATTTTGAAGATGCAATCAAAAATGTAATCCTTGACAAATCAAATGTACAATGTAAATATAATCAGATCACACATTTTTAAAATGTAACTTGAATTGATTATAGTTACTTCTTACTTTTTTGCAGATTATGATTATTTCCATTACCATTCAACCCTGACGACAGGGAAAGGATTATTTGTGTACTGAAGCAAAGTGTAGCAGGGTCTCTGTCTGTCTGTTCAACACTTTGGTCCACGGCAACTTCTGTGTCTCAGCAACTGCAATTGCAATATTTTTAATGCCATTTTCTCAAGATTACAAGTTAAAAATTTAGTTATCTAGAGATAACAAAGCTCGTTCTCTCATGATAACAAGTTAATTTAACTCATTATGTCAATAAAACAGGCTGATTTCCACAGATAACAAGATAATTCATCACAAGAAAACGAGATAATGATAGAGAACTCAGAAATTAGTCTTTAATTTTTATTTTATTTTTTGTCAGTTTTGTCTTTATTTGATAGTGACAGTAGAGAGACAGATGGGGGACATAAGAACAGAGACAAAGGCAACAAAGAGCAGAGGTCCCTGGCTGTAACTGAAGTTGAGAGTTTTAGTGTCTGTTCTGTTTTTTCCACATCCAGCAAGCAAACCTGGAAAGAGAACAATAATAATTTATTAGTAATGATATCATGGATTATTATACTATAATATGATATGAATGATGTTATTCTGATAAATAATTAAAGTGATACTCCACTTTGTGAGAATAAGCCATCAGTATGTACTCACCACTATGCCGATGTGATGATGGGTGAAGGTCTTCAGTTCACAAAACAATCCTGGAGTTTTAGGAGAAACAGGGTAGCAGCCTCATCCAGTACAATGGCAGTGAATGGTGACCACAGATAAAATGTTAAAAAAAGAACACAAAACAAATACAAGATGCCATGTTTACATCCTACCGGCTACATGCTACAGTTGACATTTCTGCTAAAAACATGGCGGAAATGGCGTCTTTTGCGTTTAATTTTTAATGTCGCGGCTCGTGGACACTTGGATTACACCACACAAGCAGGATGGAGACATTTTGTGTTTGTTTTGTGTGCTTTTTTTAATGTTTTATCCGTGGCCACCATTCACTGCCATTGTACTGGATGAGGCTGCTACCCTGTTTCTCCTAAAACTCCAGGATTGTTTTGTGAACTGAAGACCTTCACCCATCATCACATCGGCATAGTGGTGAGTACATACTGAGTGGCTTATTCTCACAAAGTGGAGTATCACTTTAAATATGCAACACATGTTTTCCAAGTCCTTTGATTTCTCTCCCTGCTTTTCTCTTAGAGTTTCCATTCCCTCCATTTCAACCTGTCCATAAACTATTTATTACACATAGTATTACTGCTGTCTGTGTGTGTTTTTTTTTTAGAAATGACTTGTTTTTACTTGTTTGAGTAAACACACTCACATGCAGGGGTTTTCCCACGGACTTGGGCTACTTTTGAAGTGTTGCTGTGGGATGAATTTTTTTGTCCACTGGTTGCAGGAAAATGACATAATAACATCTTTACATACACATCCATATTTGAATTAAAACCATTTATTTACACCCAAATCCTACCAAACAGACTCCAGATCAGCACACACACACATGGACCTGGCACGCGGCACTTGCATGCCCACATAAACACACACAAATATGCTGGTTTTATTGGCCATGGGGGCTGGTTTTGTCACTCAGACCTGGCAACCCTGCACACAAGCAGGAGAGAACCCCCCCCTCACAGATCAGCCAGACTACTGCTCACTGGAGAATTGACATATTGCAGCACTTTGCAGTTCTTCCACCTCCTGTGTGTCCCTGCTGTAAGTCCTCTGAATCTCGGCGGTGATCTCGGCTAAAACTCACTGAAGTCAGTAGACTCCTAATTAGACATACACAGCAAAGTGTGGCCAAAAACTTAGCGTGTGTGTCTGAGGACGACCTTCTGAGTGCGACCCTCTTTATTGATCCCAGCAGCTGCTCTCCCATTGACTAAACATGCTCTGCTGCTTAAATCCTCACCAGAATCATGCTAATATGGAATATTGATTGTGGAGCAGAATTATCAGTACACACAATCAGTACACACAAGGACGTCCACAGTCTGACAAAAAAAAACAAAGGACTGTGAATCGATTTGTTCTGTGTTCCCAATCTCATGTTATATACCATGAGTCTGCAACCTTTACTATCAGAAGAGCTATTTTTGGCCAAAAAAAAAAAAGAAAAAAAAAATGTCCAGAGCTGCAACTATTAAATTCTCTTGTTTCGCT